>LPNX010397002.1:91537-250550 GCA_001517045.1 Pseudotsuga menziesii | reverse complement strand
CTGTGCTATCACCTTCCCAATCACTGTCAGTAAATCCAATCAAATCAAGATCATATTTTGCTTTATAGAAGATCCCATGTGTCCTTGTTCCCTGAACAAATTTAAGGATCCTTTTGGCTGCTTTCCAATGGATCTCTTGAGGCTGATCCATGAATATAGAAGCCACACTTATTGCATAACAAATATCAGGTCTAGCATGTGTCAGATACAACAAACATCCAATCCATTTCCTATACAATGTATTGTTTACCATCGGTGAAGAATCAACTTCTTCCAGCTTCACTCCTGAAAGGAAAGGAGTTTTGCTTGCTTTGCAATCCTTCATTTTGAATTTTTTCAGCAAGTCCAAGGCATATTTGTACTGGTACAACTTGATTCCAGCTTTGGTTTGAGCAATCTCAAGCCCCAAAAATTGACTTAAGAGCCCCAAATCTGTCATGGAGAAGGCTTGGTTCATAGCTCCTTTTAAGGAATCAATCTCAGCCTGTGAGCTTCCTGTAATGAGGAGGTCATAAAAATATAACACAATGATCATTAATGAACCATTAACTAAATTCAAATAGACATTTGGATCTGATTTGCATCGAACAAAATTCAGTGATAGCAAGAAGCTATCGATCTTGGCATACCAAGCCCTGGGGGCTTGCTTTAGCCCATACAATGACTTTCTCAACCTGCACACAAGAGAAGGGTTAGTAGAAAAAACTTGAGGCTGCTTCATATATATCTCTTCAGTGAGATCTCCATTCAGGAAGGCACATTTTACATCCATGTGATGTACCTCCCATTTCCTCGAGGCTGCAATAGCTAGAGCTAGCCTGATGGAATCCATCTTTGCCACTGGGGAAAAGGTCTCATTGTAATATATGACATGAACTTGTGAGTAGCCCTTGGCTACCAATCTGTCCTTGTACTTCAGTGGTGAACCATCAGTAGCAAATTTGGTCTTATAGACCCACTTACACTGTACTAGTTTTCTCCCTAGAGGAAGATACACTAGCTCCCATGTGTTGCTCTTCTGGAGTGAGCTGAACTCCTCCTTCATGGCTATTTTCCATATTGGATATCCTGCTGCTTCTTCATATGTTTGAGGATCAGAATCCACCATCAAATATCATTTTTCAGCAAACATAGGATCCTTCATGCACAGACCATTCTCAAATTGAGATCTAGTCCTCCTTGGGTCATTGGGATCCCCAGCTAGCTCACCTGCTGCATGGAGTGTCTTGGATGCCCATTTTGGCCTTGTGGGGCTGTTAGGGTCTGAAAAAAACTCATATCCATCATAAAAATAAGAATCAGCATGTTCAACAAATTCTTTACTTACTTCTTGAGGTTCAGGTGGTGAAGAGGCTTCACCAACTTCCACTGCTGCAAGGGGTTCTTCTTCAAACTGAACACACCTTTCAATGAAGGCTTTGTTTGTTCTAAAATTTATCAAATTTTACCCTTTTGAATCTTTAGAGTATCCAACAAAAATACACTCTTGGCTTTGGGGCTGCAAATCCTTCCTCTTCTCTGTCGGGATTCTAGCCCAAGCCTTTGAGCCAAAAATCCTGAAATGGGTCACATCTGGCTTGTGCCCACTCCATGCTTCGAAGGGAGTTATGCCATCAAGATGTTTGTGAGGTACCCTATTCTGAATATAGGCTGCACAGTTGATAGATTTGGCCCAGTAATTTGGTGGCAAAGTTTTGGCCTCCATCATGCATGTTGCCATCTCCTTCAGTGATCTGTTCTTCCTCTCAGCAACACCATTTTGCTGTGGTGTGTAAGGGATAGAATGCTACATCTGAATACTTGCATCTGCACAATAATTAATAAAATCAGACTTGACATACTCACCACCATTTTCAGATCTGAGGGCCTTTAGTTTCCTTCCAGACTGGTTTTCAACCAATGCCTTAAAGACTTTGAATAGGCCAAAAACTTCAGACTTGTGTTTCAGGAAGTGAACCCAGCAATACCTGGAAAAGTCATCAATGAAAGTCAATGCATATTTGGCATAACTCATGGACATATGAGGGAATGGGACAGCAACATGACTGTGGATCAGATCGAGGGGTGCAGAGGTTCTCTCATGACTAGCTCTCTCAAATTTGTGCTCTGGGTGTTTTCCTAGAATTCAACCTTGGCAGACTCCTTTGGAAAATTTTATCTTGGGAAACCCTATGACCATCTCCTTTTCACTAAGATCAAAAAGATACTTGTAGTTTAGGTGGCCAAATCTTTCATGCCATAGCTTGCTGGCTTCATTAGCATGAATGAGAAGAGCAGAGGGGTTTGAGTAAGGTAGGAAGTGTGAGAACATGTATACCTTTTGAGCATGATTCACAACTCCTTTTGCAATGACTCTACCAGTTGAAATATCTGTGATCTCAACTTCATCGGGGAAGAATATGACCTTCTTAGGAGACCCAATGTGGGTCATCTGGTACACTGACAGGAGGTTGGAGGCGAGACCTGGCACATACAACATATTGCTGAACTGACCATGATCAAGATCTATCCTTCCTTTGCCTTTACTTTCAGTGAGAGAGTCATCTCCCAGTACAATAGATGGTCCTTTCGACATATCCAGTGAGGAGAAGGCCTCCTTAGTCGAAACCATGTGTCTTGAAGCTCCAAAATCAATGATAAAACTAGGTGAGCTTGATGTGCCAGCAACTAGAGCATGAACTCTCTCTCTGTCATCTGAACTTGATCCTTCTTCTCTCTTCTTTGAGCTTTCTGGAAGGGAGATGCCATTCTTCTCTAGGATTTGGGTCAGCATGTCTATCTTCTTTTTCATATAAGAGCTTTCAGAGTGATTTCCCTTATTGCAGTATGCCCACTTGTTCATTTCACCTTTGTTCTTCTTCTTCTGGTAATTCTTCTTGGGACCTTGTGGATCCTCCGGAGACTGTTTCTTGTCTCTCTTTTGCTCAGGTGGATTTTTAGCTTTCTTTTTGCCTTTTGAATGCACCTTAAAATCTCCAACAATCAAAGATTGATCTTTGGATGGTTTGATGGTGCCCATCATCACCAGCTTGTCCTGTTCTTATGTGAGAGATTCCATGAAATCTGCAAGGCTAGGCATCTTCCAGGTTCGAGCTGTCAGTTTTGTGGCATAGAAGGTCGAAACAAACACTGAATAATCAGGGCCCAACTTCAAGAGGATGGCCAGTACGAGCTGATCATCTTTCTTTTCGATACCACACTATTTCAGCTGCAAAACTAGTGCTTTGAACTTGGAGAAATATAGCTGCAGGGATTGAAAGCTTGTTGGACTCAGAGAAATCAGCTCATTTTTAATTTGATGTCCCCTCATCTCATCTGTCTTTCCAAAAAGATCAGCAAGCTTCTCCCATACTTCATTCGGTGATGTCAATCCATCGAGATGGAAAAGGAGCTCTCTGGAAATACTCAGACACAGGAGGGCATAAGCCTCATCCCTCCTGTTGTGCCATTTTATCTTCTCTGCAGTTGCATTGGGCTCTGCTTATATTGCCATAGTCACCCTGTAGAGGCCTTTCGCTCTCAACAGTATCTCCATCTCTGCTTTCCATTCAAAGAAATTGAAGGGAGTCAAGATAGTTTTCTGTGATTGATCCATAGCTTAGAAAATCTGTCCCGGCTGTCAGTAGAAGGCTCCCAGTCATTGATGTTGAACCTGCAAAATAATTTTTGAAGGAGAGAAACAACCTACAATGGCTTTGATACCATGTGGAAATTGAACCAGGTGATAGATTAATTTTACTCACAACAATTAACAATTGATCATTCAAAATCACTCACAAAGAGATTGAAAATTGGAGCTGAACACTAAACTATATTAAATCAGTGTACAATAGCCAACCCTGTAATAACATAGGTTGCTGAATAAATAACATACATCAGGGATTCAAATGCATGAGGAGCAATTCGAATCTAGCATAAAGCAGGCTTACTAAAAATAAGCAAATCCCCCATAAGTGTAAAAAGCTGATCCCAAATCTGTCATGGAGCTCACGAATTGGCAAAAAGGATTAGGCAAGCTAAAGAGTGGTGGAATGGCAGCTAATACATGTTTTTGTATGGAGAAAAGAGAGGAGGATGTGTAGGACAAAAAACTAGCCAACCTCACCTAGTCTAGCTTTTCCTTTTGCCTTAAAACACTGAAAAAGCAGTCAATAAAGCATAAAAAGTAGAGGGCACCTAGGAGGCCAGGAATAAAGCAGAATTGATTCCTTTAGCTATCCCATGCGCTACATGATTCAAATAAGGCAAGTTTGAACATTATAGATAGGCAAATGACAACTTGCATAAGGTGGGACACATGAACTAGGCTAATAAGATAGAAATAATTAAATTAATGTCTAAATGGGTAAACTATGGGTTGATTATTCTAACACCTGCTACATGATTGAGAAGCTAATGAATATTGTTCCATCTAGCATCAATAAAATGCCATTTCATCATGTAAATAAGCCTCCCTTGCTAACCATATCCCTCATAGTATAGACATATAAATTCTTTGGCCCTATCCATGGCCTCATTCAAGAAACCCATTGAAGGATTTTCACCATCAACTGATTGAAGAACCTCTACCAAAAGTCCACTCATTGCATAAATATGCACTATTCTAACCCAAAAGTATTTTTTGTAAACAAATGAAGCAATAGCCTACCCCTTTGGTTTCTCGTTGAATGATTAGCATATCACTCATCATAAGTAAACATTATTTTCAACTCCAATAGAGAATTAAGGATGGATTGAAGACAAATGATGCTGGTAGAAAGGAAGGTGATTGTAGGACACACAAATTCTATGTTTCAAGTGAATATACTCATAAGTCTAAGTACTAAGGAATGGCTATGAATTTACTAATGGTCTTGGTATTTTTAAACACTTCCTTAACCAAGTAAATTTTTCTAATATCCTCCAACATCAAATCAATCCAATGTGTAACACATGGAGTCCAAAACAATGTGTGTTGTGTGTCCATTAACATTTTCCAGTTTCCACACAATGAGCAACATTAGCTATGATGACATACACAAAATTATCCACATTCATCTCCTAGATGAATCTCATCCAACAAGTTGCATAATAGTATGGAATATTTAACAATATGAGATATGTTAATGGGTTTAATAAACATCATTCCCATGGGACAAGAAAAGAAGAAATATAAGAGACTCCTTCCCTTCCCATTTTTCCAACCATCGAACATAGCTGTATAGTTGGTAGTTTCCCATGGTTATTTGAAGTCATCCAATCTAGTCCATTTCATGTTTTTTTCCATTTTGAAGAATTGGGCTCTTCAACCCATCACAAGCAAGAGATTTATATCAAATCCCAACAATAGAAATAATGTCAAACATTGCCTACTAGAATGGAATGTTACATTGTATGCCACACCACAAGAAACACGTGCACACAATTATATTTGCCTCTTCCTTTTCCTTTTTTGAATAAATGAACATATTGAAGGTTATCGCCTGAGTTCTATTATTGGAATAAATAAATTAGAACGGTGATGTGGTACCTATAGAAGGAAAATCAATTGGGCCCATATTAATTCCCACCCCCTTGACAGTCAGGTTCATATCCTTTCTATGCCACCCATTGCAAGTTCAAGCAACATATATTTTTTCCTTCTTTATTCTTCCCATCTTTCTCGATAGTTGTAAAAGCTTGTCACTGAACTTCTGGGGTGACTTTTGGACAAGGCTCAACATCTATGCTTATGGTTCTTGAAAGGTGTCATTTTAAATGATGAACCCCTTCACATGAAACCTTTGGGAAAAACATACATTTGACCTTACCATGCTTCCCTTAAATGGCCTTCCCATATGCCAAAAACATGTCCAATTCCTCGGCATTTTGGTGGAAGATAAATGCAAACTAGGGAATAAAATTATTGAGTTGTTTATGATAATGTCCTTCAACAACATCCCCATATTCTTGAAACATACAAACAAATAATTTTGGATGTTGCATGTAAGACAACTGAAAAAAATGGCAAAAAATTACTATGGATTTCTCTCAACATGCTACCCTTAAACAACCTCCCCATATCCTGAATACATATCCAATTCCTTGAACATGTTGGTGGAAGATAAATGCAACATAGGGAAAAAATTTACCGTGAGTTGTTTAAAAAAAAAGTTAGATAATGAATTTAATGATAATGTAAGCTACCAATAGTAATACTATTGCAAGAATCCATTACAATAAACCCATAAACCCTAAACCAAATAAACTGAATATTGTTGCACAAATTTCCAAAGAAAAAACAAAAGCATACATGGGATATGCTTGTTCTATGTAATAAACTTCATAAAAGCGATGTAAAATATTGGTTAATAGATTGGATGATTGCTTGTGTTTTACAATATGAAGCACACAATGCCATAAATTATATAATTTAAAACCAAGATAAAAGTTTCAAAATAAAGAATTTTACCTCTATTATATCTTGTGCATTCAAGTCATGTCCATGAAATAACTTATGAAAATGAAATAGAGGTTGAATTCATATAAATTCGTCCCAATTGCATGTAAATATATGCTAGAAAAGAGAAAAATAATGTGTCCACCCATTTTAATTTTTTTTCACAAATAAGAAAGACAATGTAATAGTTAAATATTAAAATATCAATCTTAAATAACTATGATCAAGGAAATGCAATCCCAATCATCAATGTTACAACGAAAAACATAAAATATAGAATCTATTTTTACCTTAAATGCAGCTTCAAATTGACATATAGCGATCTTGCAACCATAAATACTTTTCAACCTACCTAAAAAAATATAGTAGAAACAACATTAGTCAAATACCATGAATCACATCATCAACAACAGAACCTGTAGACTCACGAGTCACAACTGGAAGGTGTGAGTGAAACACAACTACACTGACTAGATTCAAGGAAATTGGGGACTCCACTTGTTATCTCGTCCCTTAATGGTCCAACAAACATGTGGGGACCTGAATCTTGACAAACCAATAAACTAATAGAATCAAACATTATCCCTGATCTTGGCCTCCACTAGCCAATTGTGGTCATGGAGGATAATACAATAATGCATTCTAATTATTCCAATTGATTATTGCATTAGATGAATGTTGATATCATGCCAATAGGTATCCTACAATCAATGCATAATTACCTAGTGCATATACCATTTTTCTCTTCAATTAGCTATGTAGATCTCATTTATTTTTTTGAATAACAATATGTATTTACAAACAAAATATACAATCAACATAAAATAATCGAAAAATTGAAGAAAATTAATCCATGCAACTAAAAGGTAATAAAAACATATTTTCTCAAACCCTAAATCAATGGAAATCGACTAAAACCAAACTTTATTCAAGCTACAACAAAGGGTTAAATCAAGCATCAAATGAGAACTAGAAGCATTCAAAGGACTAACGCAATATTTGACCAAAATACACACAAACTTCAAAAATTGACAAAATACTTCAAACAAAAGCAATAAACAAACCATAAAAATTTGTCAAGTTATTCATGCTAAACACCAACATGGTTTCATGTACTTGAATGAGCCCATTCTTTCTTAGTGAAATTTTTATCAAATTAGTTATTTATCCTTTAATGTTAGGACACTATCTATGTGAAGAGATAGCTCGTAGTCATAGATTTGTTAAATTCCAACATAATTTCTTGTCACGTACAAGAAAGAGACAATGTAAGAGATAAATATCAAAACATCAATCTTAAAATAAGCTTCATGAAGGTAATGTAGCTCAAATCATCAATGCTACAACAAAAAAGTACAATGTAGAATCTATTTTTACCTAAATCATAGCCTCAAATTCACATATAGTGATCACCAACAAGGGTACAAGGAACACCTAGACCAAAATAAGACTCAAGAGTGGCTCATGTGTATTAGATCATAGACAATCTTAGGTGAATTCCATTTTCCAATTCACATTCTGGCCCTTGTCCTCATTTTTGACATTCTGAACATGTCCTTCTCTAGATGAACTGTCATTATGATTATCATCATCCAAAACATTATGTTTCTTTTCAAGTTCATTAGAGAATTTTGTTATATTTTTTTCTACCCTTCTTTCACGATCTGATCACCAAAGAGCTAATACTCTTTCATATGGAAAATTGTCAACGTCATAATTTGTTACATATTATCTTAAACATGTATCCACATTTTTATCAAGCTTGTTCCTCAACTTTGACTTCAAGAATGACAGTGCACTAAACATTTTGTCATCCTCTACTGATCCCAAAATCATGGTTTGACATAAATCCGCTAATTTGAAATATTCTAACATTCTTTGCCGTAGGATTTCACTACCATTGAGTTTAGTCCATAATCTTGTAATTGCACCATATTCTAGAGGATTATGCAAATCAGAAAATCGCTCCCACGTTGTTGTAGTAAAGCATTCATCTTGATCTATAAAAAAAATTCATCTAAAATACCTTAAATATGTTCTCCTTGTATCTCGACCTCTAGTCAAAAATGGCTCTGCAAAATCTTTCATTTCTCTATAAAGTCAACCTTTAAAGTCTCTGAAAATTGAAAATTGTTCCAATATTGAGGGTATACCATAGACATGATCTCCAACAATTTATCTCATGGAAATCATTCTCTTATCTTTGATGATAGTGATTTTGCAATTTCTATCAAGTTATGTCTCAATGAAATTACAACATTGTGAAATCGTTCTCTTGAAACAGGGAACACTTTGGTGGATCTTCCTTTCTTATTATTATAATAAAAGGGAACCATATGCCCACAGACTGCCATACATAGCATCCCTTTTTCATCAAACTTCAAAAAATTTCATCATTTTCTATATTGATTAACTTACTCCAATTTGTAAATGCTAGACCTATAAAATACTCCCATAATATATAAATTATCCAATGCAAGGCATGTTAATTTTCTTACTCTTGTGTATTCAACAATATACGTTGTGCAACTCTGATCCATCTTCATGAGGTTATTCATTTCATGAAGCATAGGAATAATTCTAGCCAATGTTAATAATGTCTGTATATCAGTTATTAGAAATAAAAGAGTTTGATATTTTTATACACTTGAGTGACGTTCATACATCACCCCTACCAAAAATGCATATTCATCGTATAGTATTTCAGCTGGTTCCTTTAGTGAGATCCATCTTGTATCAACATATTTTAATAGTTTTTTATCCATTTGTAACACCATCGAAAAAAAATTTAAACTCCAAAAGTCTTTTGGGACTCCGAAAAAAGTATGCATGAACCTCACGCACAAGCTATTCAACCTTCGAAACCAATGAAAAGTTTCTCACCATGTTAAATTAAAGATTCATCTTGTGAGCCATACAATGAATACTAAGCATATTCAGTGAATTTGAGAGTTTCTGTCTAGCACAAAGGGAATTCCTTTGTCCCTACATTACTGATCCTCCATTTGCTCCAACACATACCAATTTTTTTGCAATCATGTAAGGATCCATACCACCAATTTCCTTCAAACTATCAATAACGAGTTCATAAATATTTTATGTTGTACAAATTTTGGTGATTTTATGAATTCCAAGTAGATAAGAATGGATGATATGGCTAAATTCTCATGCAAATACATTAATTATTATCAATAGCCATAACTTCATCCAAAGATAGTGACAAAATGTAGCATTTGCAATCTTCTCTTTCATATTGTCCTTTTCTACTTGAGCTAGATATTTTCCCCATTTCCAGCCACTCGATAAAGACCAATGAGAAGATGAAGAATTTAGCACTTGAATAAAAGGGAGTTATTTTGTTATTTTTGGATATTATATCACAGGACTACCATTGGATAGGATGTGAAATGCAGTGCGTAATTGTATTTTCTTTGATAACAAATTTGTTTCCATCATCTTTCCAAATTGAGACGTGATGGTTCGTCCACTTTCCTTGAGTTTTCTCTTATTTATTAATAATTTATTATATTCTTCTTCATATTGTAGATGTCGAAATTGGCTAAGTGATTTCCATCTAGGAGTATATTTCTTCTCATCCTTTTCAACTTTCTTATCATACACCTTTCCAACATGCTCTTCTATTGTGTCTAACTTCATCTGGAATTTCACTAGCCTGCCAAGTTTCCAACTACATGAAACGCATTTAACTTCTCGTGAGGTCTCATTCTCATTTTCTGGAGGTATTGGTTCAATAAGTGGGTATCTTGAGACCCAATCAAATTTGAATTTTCTCCCTATGTCCCATTGACCCTTTTTTCTTTCTCGTAATGCATTGTGTCACCTTGGAAGGAAAATATTCAACATTTGAACTACCAATTATAGATGAAAATGCATTTGTCTCACTTTGATCACTAGAGTAATGTATTATACCATCCATTGTATGGGTCGAAGATGAATTCTCAAAAGTGTTGACATATTTATCACCAATACCTTTCTCAAGAGAGCTTGAAGCATGAATAGAATGTGGATTATTGGATCAAGGGTTTTGAAAATATGATATTACATCATTTTTTCTTGATGTTTTATTTTCCTTTCCACAATCCATGTTTGACATCTTACTTAATATTCCACACTTGAAGTTCCAAATCGATATAGAAACCATAAGTGAAGCATGAATTATTAAAATGATATAAAATTAGTACAATGGAACATTATCAATTTATATTGACCAGAATTACAATGAGCCAAGTGTCCATGAAACTCCCCTTTGGCTCTTCCTCTCCCATGTAAGTTACAATTCATCCCAAATTCAACCTTATGAAGTATATGGATAAGTATATTAACCTCATAATCCATCCCAAAACATTAGGCTTCCCATAGATTCGAAATTACAAGAGGAGGATGCCATTTAACATAGGAATTCTAGCTTGAGTGGGCCCCATAGTCTCCATGAGTCTCCATTCTCCATAGCCATTTAATTTTTCAATTGCATTAATTTAATTAAATCCATTAAATAAATATTTATTCATTATAATGTATAAACACCATTTATTATCCCCCTTATTCCAAATCTCAAAGCTTCCACCCCCAACCTAGGAAACTAGTGATTTTCCTCAGAAATTATTTGACTTTTAGCATCCATTTGACAACTTTCATGAATATGGAAAATGTGATTTGTCCATTTTGACCCAATTCAAAATTTGGGACATTACAAATCCTCCCTTGCCAATATTTATTGTCCTCAAGCAATTTCAAACATGGTTGTTGAAGAACCCGCTTTTTGTATGATTCTTTGAAGTTGCCACTGAGCTGCCCACTTTGAGTCTTTGAGATTCCATGAATATTTTAGAGAGGAACCACCATTCTTGTTTCTGCACTACTCTTATTAACATCACCTTATTAATTGGGGAATCCATCTCCCATACTGCTTGTTTCCCAAAGAATTTGGAATCAATGGGACTAAAAACTATCCCGGGGTCCCATTGCTTGCATTGCACTCCAACAATTAAGAGTGCTCTCCAACTCATACCATTCAAAAAGAGAATTATTGGATCCCATTTTTCTATGCATTCTTCCAAACATCATGAGTACATAATATATATCATCAATGTACATAAAAACATAAGAAAAAGATACATCAAGGAGGTGCCTCATAAAAAAATCATGAAAGTGCTTATACCCCCAAGTGAGTAGACTACCATTTTCCAAGTGCATACATGCTTCAAGTGACCAATCAAATATTCTCCAATGACATAGGTGAGGATCCCATGTCCTATAATTTTGCTCTGAAATAATGTAATATGTATCAAAATAATAATCAGCCATTTCTTCTTTCATCCAAAAAGTGAATGAAGAACCTCCACGAAAATATGAACCGAATAAGGCGAAAATAAAACATGAAGACTTCAAGTGGCTCAAAGAAGTCTCATAAATACACCCATGAATATGTATATCATCATGAAATAACAGAGGATGTTGCTTCCAATAATAATGTTCCTCAATCATATCCCTCTTCACCCAAGTGTCGGATGAAGTTCCTCCAACATTAAATGAACCAAGTGTTGAGCAAGAAAAGCCATGAGTCTTCAAGTGACTCAAATTCATATCATAGGTGCATCCATGTAGATGTGCATAATCATAAATTAACAAAGGATGCTGCTGGAAATGTGAATAATAGTTTTCTCCAACCATGCCATCACAAAAAGTAAATATAGGAGTTTCATACTCCTCATGTGGCACCATAAAAAATAACCCTTTCACCCATTCTTCATTGAGACTAATGTTGCAAAACATGGAATTCTAGGATGTAGTAGAATGAACTAACTCACCCAAATGATAAAAAAGTGCAGAATTTTCATCATGGTAAGGATTCATATGGGTAGTATCATGCAGCTCCTTAAAAAGTGTTAAACCTTTTTCATAGATTGGTTCCAATGTAGAGGAATCGTGCTCTTCTTTAAAAATTGCATAACCTTCATCAAGAGACAATTCAAGTTCCTCTTCCACCACATCAAGTGTTTGGATCTATTCAAGTTCATCTTCAAACACATCAAGTACATTAAAATTCCCAAATTTCTCATGATCCACCATGTCATGAGAATCCTCCAAACAGTCTACCATTTGACAATTTGAAACATAGGAGGAAAAACAAGTGTCTTGCAACTTTTCAAGAAGTTGCTCCTTTTGAATTGTGAGCTTATGAATAAATTCATTATTCTTCAAGTAGGATTATTGTAACCATTCGCTAATCTCAATGACATTTTTTCTATAAAAAATCAAATACATGAAATTACCTTTGATGTTGCACATTTCTCTTTGAATCTTCTCCATGTCTTCAAGGAATGATGGATCCTCCAAGGAAGTAGCTCTCCAACAAGAATTTGATACCAATTCTTGAGTGTCATGGAGTATTATAAGGGCCTCTTGGAACTTATTTTCATTAATATTTAAGGACACTTCAAGAAAATGAGGCTCTTACAAATGAACCTCCTCATCTTCTTCCTTCTTGCTTGGACCAACTTCATGAAGCTCAAGTGGTGATGGGGAAGTTGATCTTGTTTCTTCTTCAATTGCTACAAGGTATTCATTTTAATGTTTAATGGAATTTTGGATTGCAGAAAAAATTTCAAAAGTGATCTCTATGTCACCAAAATAGAGGTGTGAGAATCCATCATTAGGTACTCCTTCATAGTTCAAACATCCATCTACAGATGCCCTTTGGTCAATGTCCATAGTAGAATTTGTTTTAGAATGATATTCAATAGTTTCAAGGTACGATTCTTCCTTCTCATGTTATGTTTCCTCATATTTTTCAAATTCATTTGGGAGTGACTTTCGATCCTCTTGATGTAATTCCTTTTCTTCTTCACCACCCACAGAAATTTGTAGCTCCTTGGTCTCCTCCCTACTGGTGCATTGATGATTATTCCTTAATGAGTTCTTATTTGAATTATTTTTCATAAATTAATTCAAAAAATCATTAAGGTATTTAAAATTAATTTTATTATGTGTCTCTTCATGATGGAAACTTCTACTACCCATAAATTTGCTAGCCATCAATTCGAATGCTTGCTTAACCTGCCTGGTCATATCATCACCACATGACTTAATGACTTTATTCAATTCATATATACCATCCATAAATTCATCAGGTTCCAAGAAAATTCTATGATAAAAATTTAATTTCACCTTTTATGAATTTAATTTAAATTACCAATCCTTCAATTCTTTTACAATGTACTCAAATTCATCTTCTTACAACTCTAGTTATATGGATTCAGTTGATTCCAAAATTCCTCCAATTGATTTCAAAATTGGTGGGGAAGGTCTTGAGGGGTGATGGGACATATTATCACATATATCAGACATTTAATAAAGTTATATACCAAACCATGGTCTGAAATTTTCAATGGAAGAAGTTTCGGGACAAGACTAGTCAATTTGGGAGGTGGAAATCCCCCATGGGTCCTGGAACAAATCTCTTCACAACACTTTAAAAACTTCACTAATGGTGGGTATGATACTTGGATATGTTATAAGAAATTAATTAAATTATATTTGAAGAATAATATTTGGTTTTGGGGTCTAATAGGTATCCAACAGAACTCCATGAATTTACTAGTAGTTTTGAGGTTCCAACCCCCAATGGTAGATGACTGCAAATAACTCCAAATAATCTCGAATTGTACCAGAAGGTGTATGAGTGATATAATAACTTAATTATAATTATAATTTATGTATTATTTCCTTCCAATTACTTCTTCAATTCTATATCAAATTCTAAATAAGATAGATGCTTTAACTAGCAATTTTGGGGCTCAAATCCCCCTCGAGGTGAATCATAGAAATGGCTTCCCAAGTGTGCTGAAAACCACTAAAATTATCAAATTTAAGCATGGGATATGTATAATAAATTATCAGAGACTCATATACATAAACAATCTGAATTTCATGGTTGTTTTCACTTCCTTCAATCAGATATAAAAAAACTAGTTTTGGACCCTTGGGGAAACGAGATGTAGTTTTCTCCAAATGATATGAAATTCGACCAAATGGCCACAAATTATTAGTTAATAAACATGAAACCAATAATATACATTAATTAAAGTTCATTCACTCATAAATCATCAATGGTTCACACATATATTCGATTCCATAAATATTACAAGAGTTTACAACAAGGTATTTGGGAAATGGCACTGTTTCGTTAATATTGGACAATAATACATGAGATATATTGGAATTTAGAAATTAGATATTTATGAAATTAAATAAAATATAATTTACATCAGAATAAAAAATATTGGATCAATATAATCTCCCTCAAAGAGATGAATAGCTTACCAAGTGCGCCTCACTCCATAGAGCTGAAATATGGTGAGAAAACTTGAGATGAAAGGAAGAACAAGCTGAACTTGATGTGTCCATGAGATTATGTATATTGAAACTTAAAATTATGACTCCATTGAATATCCTTGAAATACCTGAGTGGTCTCTCAAAATCACCAATTAGGATGGAAATCTTTCACCCTCGAAATTGGCTAAGGCAAGGAACTAGTCATCCACTAGCTCTCTCTTCACAAACCCAAATTCATCAAATAATAAAAAAAATTATTCTCATGTATGATACCTATATTTTATAAACATTATTGGTATTATAAGGCTCCAAATCCATCCATAAACCAATTCCAAGTCGAATTTGTGTGGCTGCTCATGCTATGCCATGATCTCTCTCTTCATCTTCCCTCTTCTCCCAAATTTGAGTAGGAGCCTCTTGGCCTTCTCCAACGCCCCAATTCGACCTATAAGATGCTCTATTAAGTCCTGAAATGTTAGTATGTCAGTATTTCATCCTTGATATCTGAATTGTGTCATAACTGTCATAGAATCTCCATCATTGGTATCATAGATGTCATAACTGTAAGGGGAATCTAGCCAAGTGTCCATGAAACTCCCATTTGGCTCTTCCTCTCCCATGTAAATTACAATTCATATAAAATTATACCTATGAAGTATATGGAAAATTATATTAACCTCATATTCCATTCCAAAACATTAGGATTCCCATAGATTCTAAATTACAAGAGGAGGATGCCATTTAACATAGGATTTCTAACTTGAGTGGGCCCCATAGTCTCCATGAGTCTCCATTCTCCATAGCCATTTAATTTTTCACTTGAATTAATTTAATTAAATACATTTAATAAATATTTATTCCTTCTAATGTATAAACACCATTTATTATCCCCCTTATTCCAAATCTCAAAGCTTCCACCCCCAACCTATGAAACTAGTGATTTTCCTCCTTGGCAATTATTTGACTTTTAGCATCCATTTGAAAAATTTCATGAATATTGAAAATGTGATTTGGGAATTGTGACCCAATGAAAAATTTGGGAAATTACATATGTCATCTCCCTTCGACATAACAATTATTTCATAATTACTAAGGATCATCCTATAATCCAATCTTCTCGCATGAAGAGGCTATACATATTACATGATGTTTTCCAAATTAACTGCATAGAAATTTATAGTTCAGATTTAACCATTTTTGCACCTTAAATTTGCTTCACTCTTTTGTTTGTTTCTATCCTTCAAACTAAATCAGTCTGCCAACTAAGAAATCCAGGTTAAATAAGATTGCAGATTCTTGTCAAGAACATAACATAGCATCTAACCCATCTAAGTCATCAGGTAATATGTATAGCCTCTTCATGTAAGAAGATTGGATTATAGAAATTTACAATTCATATTTAACCATTTTTTCATCTTTAACATGTTTCACTCTTTTGTTTTGTTGTTTGGAAATTGGCATGTGATTGAGAGTCCAGATTGGGTCCTTTATACCTGCTAATTTTTTTTGCACATAAACAGAAAAACAAATTTCATCATTTATCATCCCAATTTACCCTCCAGAAAGTTGAATGAGTTTCGTATCTCTCCTTCAAACTCTAATCAGTCTTCTAACTAAGAAATCCAATTTGAACAAGATTACAGATTCTTGTCAAGGACATAACACAACATCTGAACCATCTGAGTCATCTAACATGAGAAAAGGTAGTTGAGCAAGCAACCCCCATTGGAAATATGAAGGAGAAGGTGAGAGTGATGGAGACAACAATAAATGGAAAGAGAGAGTAAGTCTTACCCTCCAATTGAAAAGGAGAAGAGAAAGACTAAGGATGCAGGAGATGAATATGGAAAGCTAACTTCTCTCCACTCTATATTTATCATTGTAATCCTACATCATTCCAGCTTCTAAAAGGAGGACCATAGAAAAGGAAATAAATGAGAATCAACAACTGATTAGCCAGAAGAGTTGAAGGATATCAATATTGTTGAGGACACCTAAGGCAAAAACCTCCAAGGAAATCTCCCAAGTGAGAGGATCTTGGATTATCATGAGCTTATTATTGAAAGTAGAGTGGGAAATAAAGAGAAACAATTTGCCGATGAATTCAAGCATCACATTCTTTCCAACTTTTATCACCACATGGATCTTAGGCCTTATTGCTTACCTACAAACCTAAGGGTTGAAGGTCATTTTATGACCTTTGAAACCTCCTACTCTTTTCCAATATGTACCACTTACTATGGTTTTCTAGACTCTAATTGGTAAAGTTTTGGTTAGGTTCACCATTCGGGTTTGATATAAAACAAAATAAAAAAAATTACACTTTCATGCATGAGATAGAACTAAAGCAAAGCTAAATTTAAAACTATACCGATGTAATAAATTTAAAACATAATTTTCATCTCTTCAACTTTAACACTAGTCCAATTATCTAATGATCACTATGTTAAAGTTGGTCATTGAGATGATTTACCAATTGACATAAACATTAACAATCAATGTACAGGAAATAAAGTGGTAATAGCAACACTAAAGAATAGTAACAATGTTGGTCATAGTCTACATGGGTTATTTTAGTGTCGAAATTTAGTCCATGGGTGAAATTAATTAGAGGGGTTTCAAATTTTCTTTGGGAGAATTGTTTATATAAAATAAGTTTTTAGGGTCAATATTAAATAACCCATTACTTATTTTCAAAAAAATATTCAAAACACATCTAGCCCAACAAAATAGGGTTGGAACTTGGAAATAATTGGAAAATTTATTTTTGCCCAGTGAAATTTACCTTGGATCCAATAATCGCCCCTAATTTCCAAGGATCCTATAAGAGAGGTATAAGTGAAATAGATTGAGTAGAGGATTGAAACTAGGTTAAACAACCATTTGCAAAAATACTTCAAAGGAGTTTTAAACAACCTAGCTAGATTTATATAGAAGGAATCCTCAATACCGTTGGTGTAAATAACATATACCGATAGAAGAGAAAAATAGATCTAACAAATCTTTCAAAATTTAAAATTCTTTTACTGTACCCTTCCCAAACAATAGTGTGACATTTAGAAGGATTAGGTGAGTGATATAAATATTCCTAACAATAGTGACGCCTTATATAGAGTGGGAAGACAGTTCATACTTAATAGTTATGCTAAAACCCTCAATAATAAGCATAAACAAGTAAGAATATAGGGAGAAACCCTACAATCCACTAGAGGCATGCAAAACAAGGAGATGCAAACCCATTGATTAGGAATGAATAACTAGCATAGGTTACACAAATCAAAATCCATTTTACCAAGTTGAAAGAGAAACCCAAATACAATAGCAAGAGCCTAAGAAAGAGCCACAAGACTGTCAAAATTCTTCAAAAGATCATTTTTCAGAGGAAAAGAAGGAAATGAAGGCACATTCATATAGTATATAGTATTTTGAGTAGACCCTATAGCTTCATGAATTTATCTACCTTCTAAGAAAGCAAACTGATATGGAGATATATACTAAGGAAGGAAAGGTTTAAGCCTTGTTGCCATAATTTTGGATACAATCTTATAAGCACAATTGTAGAGGTCTATGGGATTGAAATCATCTATAGACCTCAGATTATATTTCTTTGTAATTAAATCTAAAAAGGCGGAGTCAAGACATCTTGAAAATTTACCTTTTAACCTTGTTTCTTCCACCATTCTTAGTATATCCTCCTCCACTAATTCAAAAATTTCTAGGAAGAATTCTATGGGATACCCATGTGACCCAGATCTTATATCCTTCTAAAAATATTGCATGACTCTCAATTTCATCATTGGAGATTTCTCGGTAAAGAACATTTTGTTAGTTGCCTCAATAATTATTAGAAAAAAGGAAATGACCTTAAGCATTTTCTGCATATCAAGCATGTTTGACCCTTTCAAAATAGAAGAAAGTGTTGTACATTCAGGTTGGATAAAATTTGAAAACCATACACTATAGATCCACTTGAATATTTCAACTCCGATATAAAATTGATACTTTTACCAAATTAGAATTTTTGTGGAAAAGCTTTGTTTTTCAATCTCCAGTAAAGAGCCAAGTTGCATGACTTTTAATTCTCCAATAAAGCTAGTTTTCCATAAGTAATTTATTCCTCCTTTCTCCTAGATATTTTATATATGAGATAACAACATATTTGAAAATTCCTTTAGAAAAACTAGAATAGGATGAGGAAAAATATTCTTCAAGGTTAATCAATGCCCTATCTTTGGAGATAAATTGCTCATGAGCCCAAGGAATGACTTGAGCTTTCAAATTATTAAGGGATGATACAAATTGAGGACATGTCAATTCCTCCAAGTCAGGATCAAAATTACACCAAGAACCATGAAATAGTTTCCTAAAATCTTCCCCAGATCCCCATGTAGGGTTATATTAAAAGGGGATTTTGGATTACCCCTCCCATGCACAACTCCAATAGAATAAAAAAATGATCATAAGACTTGACAATGTAAACCAAAAACCTGAAACTTCATAGAGAATCAAGTGGCAATTGGGGCATCAAGAAATACTTAATCCTCTTTCCTACACTAGACGGTCCAGAGAAATTGTTAACCCAAGTGGGTTTAGCCTCAAAAGGTTCAATGTACACCAAATATAAATCCTTGAATTTGTTGAGAAAGGACCCAACAAATTGGTCAACTTGAGTTAATGGATCCCAAGTCTCTCCAGTATTTGGTGTGAGGTTTATATCACATCCCATGATCATATTTTTCAGCTCAATACATGATTTATCTAGGAGGGAGGTCCAGAAATCCTCATGGTCCTCATAGGGACCATATAGATTAAGAATCTACCAAGATTTGTCCATATTGAGACTGTGAAAAATGGTATAGAGTCCTAAAAAATTACCATACAAGTTTATATGAGAGATTGGAGAGTTATAACATGCAACAATACCTCCATTGAAACCATTTGCATCCAATGCAGAAAAATCCTAATTTGCAAACATTTTTTTTGAAATTGCGACAAGTGCATCCCCAACCTCCATCGTCTCTTGTATAAAAAAAATCAAGATGATTAGAGTTCAACAAGTGTTTGAGGGACATTTCTTTAGCTCATCACCTAAATCCTATGGAATTTAAATAAAGGAGTTTCATTATTCAACTTTGTGAGGAGTGCCAATGCTTTAATTATCCGAGGGAGAAGACTTTGTATTCCTTGATTAACTTCACTAATATGATGATATTGTGCATGATTCAAGTATGACTTACATAACACATGAGAACCCCTTGTCTCTTTCAACAAATATATCCATAAACCTACAAATTGATTGCCACTCAAACATTGTGAGGAAGCTCAAACTCGGAGAAAATAATTACCACCTCCTCTTTGTGACGAGTAAAGATCCCTATTAAAATTTAGTAGTGGCCTTCGAAGGAAAGATATTGATACGGTCTCAAGAGAGAGTCTTTATCCAAGTGAATGATTTTAAGGCCAAAAATTACCCTTCAAGGTAGATCTTTCGAAGGAGAGAATTGGAACAATCAATTTAAATGGAATAGGTTCTAACATTTGGAAATTATGGAAAGCAACAAACTCAATAATACAAGACAACCTGTGTTGGGTTCCTAGTAAAGGAAAAAAATAGATATTTGGAAATATGGGATCATGGGATGTGCTTCCTTGGAAACTAAACCAACTCTAAAGGTGATATGGAACTGGTTAGTGCATAAGGGAGTTAAAATTTTTATATGGTATCTCATATTGGCATACCTATCGATAATGGAAGACTTGGTCCATAATTAAGTAGCACGTTTTGGTTAGGTTTGGGTTTGATATAAAGAAAAATAATTTTTTTTATACTTTCATGCATGAGACATAACTAAATGAAATCTATATTTAAAACCGTATGCTTGGAAATTCCACAACGTGGAGGCACATGTGAGTCCCCTTGGCAGGAGAGTTATGGCCTATCCCAGGAGCATCAAAATGGTCACAGATGAGCCCAATTAAGCATAGAGAGGTCACGGTATGTTAGAACCAGCAGTAGGAGAGTTATGTCCTAGGCCCTATTCCAAGAGCACCAAAAACCCAAGACATCAACTAAAAGCAACAGTAACCCTAGCTCGTTAAGCAAAATTCTAACACATAAAAATATCTAGATTTAAAATTCTCTCATGTAAATATGCACAAAATAATGAGATTTGAACTTAATTTATAATCTTGACAATCCTTTTAGAAGGTTCACTTAGACACTCCTATGTTTTGGGATAGTTATTTTATTCCTCTTAATGTAGTTGAGGCAAACAAACTGTTATGAGCTCCCTAAACTTCATTTTTTCATCTCCTTCAATATAATAATTATTTCCTAATTATTAATGATCATCCTATAAGAAAATATTCTCGCATGAAGAGGTTATGCATATTACATGATTTTTTCCAAATTAAATGTATATAAATTTACAGTTTAGATTTAACTTTTTTTGCATCTTAAACTTGCTTCACTATTTTGTTTTGTTCTCTCCTTCAAACTATAACAAGTCTTCCAACTAAGAAATTCAGGTTGAAAAAGATTGCAGATTTTTTTCAAGAAAATAACCCAACATCTAACCCATATAAGTCATCATGTAATATGTATAGCCTCTTCATGTGAGAAGATTAGCTTATAGAAATTTAGAGTTCATATTTAACCATTTTTTTCATCTTAAACTTGCTTCGCTCTTTTTTGTTTATTTGGAAATTGGCATGAGATTGAGAGTCGATATTGGATTTTTTATATCTTCTCAATATTTTTTCTTTGCACATAAACATAAAAATAAGTTTCATCATTTATCATCCCAATATACCCTCGAGACAATTGAATGAGTTTCTTATATCTCCTTCAAACTCTAATCAATATGCCAACTAAGAAAGCCATATTGAACAAGATTGCAGATTCTTGTCAAGAACATATCCCAACATCTAACCCATCTAACCTGAGGCCATGACCTCCAAGGAAATATCCCAAGTGTGAGGACCTTGGATTATCATGAGATTATTACTGAAAGCAGAGAGGGAAAAAAAGAGAAACAATTTGATGATGAATTGAAGCAAGACATTCTTTCCAACTTTGACGATCACATGGATCTTAAGCCTTATCGCTTACATACAAAACTAAGGGTTGAAGGTCATTTTCTGAGCTTTGAAACCTCTTACTCTTTTCCAATCCCTACCCCTTACTATAGTTTTCCAGGATCTAATTGGTAAATTTTTGGTTAGGTTCACTGTTTAGGTTTGATATAAAGAAAAATCAAATTTTTTATACTTTCATGCATGAGACAAAACTAAAGCAAAGCTAGATTTAAAACTATACTCTTGGCACTTCCGCAACATGTATGCACATGTGAGTCGCCTTAGCAGGAGAGTTATGGCATATCCTAAGAGCTTCAAAATGGTCACAAATGAGCCCATTCAAGCATACAAAGGTCATGACCTGCTAGAACCAACAACATGAGAGTTATGGCCTAGGCCCTATTCCAAGAGCACCAAAAACCAAAGACATCAACTAAAAGAAGTAGTGACCTTAGCTCGTTAAGAAAAATGAACTTCTCTGATATTAAGATGCACACAAATAATTAAGTTTGAAATTAATTTATAATATTGAAAATACTTCTAGAAGGGTCACTTAGACACTCCTAGGTTTTGGGATAGTTATGGTATTTCTCTTAATATAGTTCAGGCCCAAAAACTATTATGAGCTCCCTAAACTTCATTATGTCATATCCCTTTGACATAAGAATTATTTCCTAATTAGTTAGGGTCATACTATAAGCCAATCTTCTTGCATGAAGAGGCTATACATATTACATGATGTTTTCCAAATTAACTGTATAGAAATTTACAGTTCAGATTTAACCATTTTTTGTATCTTAAACTTGCTTCACTCTTTTATTTTGATCTCTCCTTCAAACTATAATCAATTTTCCAAATAATAAATCTAGGTTGAACAAGATTGGGGATTATTTTCAAGAAAATAAAAGTTGGCCACTTTTCCTAACTCACACAACCTAGGTTTTGCACAGCCCGTCAACTCAACAAACACCCAAGATACTGGCCCGACAGAGCAAGCCCTGTCGGCAACACCTGGAAAGAAGGCGCAGTATCAGTCGAGATATCTCTTTGATGGGTAACCACCGAAACCATGTTTCCGCAATTGTCGAGGGATTATAGTCCCTTGGATCGCAGCCAAGGACCCCAATGAAGGAAACATGATGGCTGGACAAAGGAGTCATTTTTGCACAACCGAGCATAAATACATTTCATCGCGAGCAACTTGTCCCTTATTTCCACCTCACAACTGGTGCAACCTGTGCGGCGCAGCTGAATCATACCAACATACCTATGAATCAAATTGTAACTCAAGACAGAAGCACACAAGCCGATATATACATGTACTTTTAAATGACGCATTTCCAACATTCGTCTACTAATTATAGGATAACATCAAAAATTTAAGCAACATTTAGCATTATACAGAAATAAAATAACAACCATTCACATAAACATTCACAACACCAATCATCCATTCAAACAAAATAGATAACGTGGAAACCCATATGGGAAAAACCACCAAGATTCTCTTCATCTGGCATGAGAAAAGTATATATCACCTTACAGTATGCGGGTTGCAGAATGATTTTAGGATAGGTATTTATGGCTCAGACTTCTAGTTATCATGTTCTCTATCTTATTTTTCCTAATCTACTACTACCATCTATAGATCCACACTCATTCGAAATCAACCTCTCTAGCACAGCTTTTGTTCTAATGCACTAACTCTGGCTGCATCTTGTAGACTCCTGGCTACTCTACTATTCAGAGATCTCTCCTCTGTTAACCCTTCCCAAAATCTATTGAAATGCTAACCTAAAATGTAATGACGACTAGCAATCACCAACCCTATAACTATTAAGTCCTTCCTATTTATACTATTTTACATGGCTAGGCAGGGCTGACTACATACATGCAGTCTGTTAACTATCACCATCAGGAACCCCTCAGGTTATAGCTGTGGTGATTACGAATTGACATGAGGCACTATTGACCTGACTTACATGTATCCCCTCATACGTGTCTGGCTACAGGCTTATGCCACCTTAAACAACCATGATCTGGATTTTGCACCTATCATTTTTTGACCATTATTCTGCACTTGTGCTTCCTTTGTACACTGTAGCATATTCCTTTCATGAAGTTTCCTGCTTCAGTGCAGATGACATCCTTTGCACCTATTCTTCTTCTGCACAACCTCCTTTGTTCGTGCAGTTTCCTTTGTTCACGTAGGTTTCCTTTCTTACGCTTGCGTTGCATACTAAATCTTTCACTTATTTCCTGCACGCTTTCCCTAGGCCCAACAGGTCCCCAACACTCACATGTGGCTCATCCCGAGCCACTAAGAAGTGGACATAGTAGGTGGCATGATACGCGCACCTGCTTATTCTCTTATTTTTTTTTTGGCCTTTCCTAGATGCACGCTTTTCTCCTTGTTTTTCTTTATTTTTTTCTTTTGGTAGTGCTCCTTGCACCGCTGGCCCAGTCGATACTTAGAAAAAATTGAAATGATGGAGCTTGGAGCTATAAAGTTTTGTCTTCAGCCTCATTTGGCTAGTATATATCCATAGTTTTTTCTTGTGTATGCTCCTGCTGTTCTTGATGGTGTTCTACTTGATCCTCTTCATCTTCCTTCCCATGTTTGTCTTCCTGCTCCTTGTCTTCTTTCTGTTTCGACTCTTCTTTTTCCTCTTCCTGCACATTCTCAGGTGCATCTTCCAGTCCATATTTTTCTGCACCTCCAATCTTCTGCTGGAATTGGGAAAAAATGGGAGTAAGCAATTCTATCTCCTGGCAGGCTTCATCTGCATGTCGCTCTAGTTCCTGGACTCTTTCATTACTAGGGTGTTCCAATGAGGTATTGGCCAGTATCTGAGTGAACTCATGGATTCACTGCTGGACAGGATGAATTAGCCCTATCACCCTTTCAACTTCATCCTGTTGCTCGACTGTCTCCTTGTTATGCATTCTTTCCTGGTTGTGTAGAGCTCTTGCCTTGTCTAGGAGCTTCTTGAGCTCAGTCCCTTTGGCGATTTTTTCCTTAGATGGAAGCTTCTTAATCTCTGCCTTTACTACCACTATATCTAGGTCTTCTTTCCATGCCTATTTGGTAAGCTTTTTTGTAGTCTCATCTTTAATGAGCTGTTCCCATGTTACAGAAATCACTTCCATCGCCTCTGTGCGAATTTGCTCGGCTTCCCGAATCCCACCAACAGCTTGATTTGCCAATTCTTTCCTTTGTTGCAGCAATTTGGGGGGAGTGCTTGAATTTTGGTTGGTTTTCATCTCCTGAACCTATTTATTTAGGTCTACGGTGAGTTTGGATAGCCACCTCAGTTGTTGCACAGGTTCTGCCTTGGCTTCCTTCTCCTTTTTTGATAGTTGCGTGACTGCCTCATTTATAGCTTGTTCCAGTGAGGCCTACTTCTGGGCTCTGGCTTCTAGGTCTTCCTGCTGGCGCTTGATAACTTTCTTGTGCTCCTTTTCTTTCCTGGTTTCCTTGGCTACCTAATATGCAACTGCATTTTCCCAAATTCTGACCTTTGTGGCAGTGGCATGATGAATGGAATATATATGTAGCAATGTTAGCTTAGAGAAATCCAAAATCAATGTGTCCAAGCTATGGACACTTACCTCTTTTTCTACTTCTTATGTAGAAAATTCCTTCATGGGCATTTCTATTCTTAAAGGCAGGAGCAGCATTGGCATTGCAAGAGTGTCTTCTAGGTCTACACCATATGTTTTAGCCTTCATGGTGTTGCGCACTTCTGCAATGGTCTCGACTATCTAGTCAACTTTTGTAGCGATGGAAGTCGTTCAGTTAGTTTTTTGGCTTGTGAGGTTACCCAAGTTTTTCTCGGCTACTTCGGTGACTGCCTTAGTGAGAAGGGTTAGATCCCTGTCTACTATGCCCATTACTTGGGATTGATTAGCCTTCTGCTTCTTCCTATGTGGTATGGCCAAGGCCTCTTCATCTTCCTCCATGGGTTCTTTACCCTTCCTCTTCCAGGATCTTTCGATGCATGCCTCCTCTTCAGTAGGGGGGTCTTCTTCACCAGTATTAGGTCAGTCTCTCTCTTATTCTTTGTCTTCTTGGGAGTCATCCTGATGCTCCTAGGTATCCGTATTGGTGCGGTCCTGTGGCGGGTTCTCTTGTGGAACCCCTTGCGACGCTTGCTACGCTGCAGGAACCTGATGCTCGCTAACCCATTCCTTAGGCCAGTCTTTGATCTCTTATTCGATATCTGCATCCCTGAGGATAAAGAAAGTTGAGATTTCCTTCTTCTTAGGGTCATTGCGCGGTTGCATGATGATGTTGTGCAGTCCTGCGTGGAAGTGAATGAACAGATACTTGGCCACTGTCATAGGTTTCGGTCGATATTGCTTGTGCATAATCTACCTAATCCTTTCTCCTTGTAGAAAGAATGTAAGTTTGGCATTAGTCTTGCACTTAGTGTCCTTGTGGTCCCAGAGGTTTTGGTACGGCATGGCGAGGAGCTCTACTGGGATATCCATGGGTTGATAATCTAGTGGCAGAGCCCATACCAAAAATGAGACTAGAATTAAAATCCATGAGAAGTGAAAGTTCACCATGGGATGTTCCTGTGCTTCACGCACGTCATCCATCAGTTCGTTCAGGAGGAACTGGGACCATTTAATGTGCACTCCTTGCGCAAACTTTTCTGTTAGCTCTACTGTTGTAGAAGTGCACTCAGTCGGTCTCATCTTGTGCAGGAGCTTACTACACAAGATTTTTGCTTCAACTCTTACAAAACTGTCATCGATGGAGCTAAGGAGGAATCCATTTCCTCCATGGAGAAGATAGTACTTGGTATTCATGTCGTTCTTGTCTAGTTTTCCCCCTCCTTGTGTAGGTATGGGGCTGGGTCGAGTCCTTGCTGTGAAAGACTTGTGATGGCTGAGATTAGGTCCACTGTTACCTCATGCGTTTTGTTCAGCCATAGGTAGCCTCCATGTAAGCATACCAACAGTTTCTTAACATACATTTCGACCAGGCTAGAACGGACGAAATGGGGCATAAGGAGCAGGTTTAAGATACCTGACTACTCCAATCCACGCACATACTCCATTGCAGAAACAATGTCTACATTTGGCAGCTCACTGGGCTCCACGACCATGAATTTATCTCTGGACATGTCTTTTTTCCTAGTGTCGTAGTCCTCAAACTTTAATTCCTTGAGTTTTGAGTGATGGGATCCTGAGGCTGCGTGATGGCCTCTCAAATAATGGGCTCTTATAATAGTTTTGGTATGTCCACTAGTACTCTTACGGAACCTGGCTTCCTTGGCGATACATATGAAAAGAGCAAGTTCTTTTCTTCATCTGTCCACTCTATTTCTGGAGGTGATGGTGGTGGTGGAACCGGGTCGTCTCTGCGGGTCTTTGGTATCTTTTCTATGCGGCCAGAGGAATTGGGGAGGTATGCATTTGATGGGGCTATGGCTATAAATATTTGGGATCCGATCGACTGTACTAGTGGTTTGGTTGTAGGTACCTGCATCAGCTAGCCTCCTACTGGTGGCGGACATGGTGGCCTCTGTGGAGGTCTCTGTGATTCCTTCGGCTTAGCCTGCGTCTTCTTCATCTTTTTCTTAGGACGACTGGGTTCAAGGATGTAAGGTACCTTTACTATTGGGAAAGGAAACACTGGTGAAATAGTTGAATCTTCGCTGTCATTAGAGAGTTCAATAATCATGGGCTTCAGCTCCATGGGAGGGGTTATGGTTCACTTAGCGGGCTCAACTCTCTGGTTTCTTGGCTCTATAAGGTAATGTAACAGTTACACAGACAAAAGTAACTACTTGTTATAGGCACTCAAATCCCCCCAACTATGACTGGCTGCAATGATGGACCATCTGATGAAGCACATGGGCTCGTCCTTTACTGTATTTAGTCACACACTTAGGGTCCATCATTTACTTGTCAAGGTAGTTAAGGGTAATACGATGGATGGGACCAAAAATACCGCTGCCTTTCTCCTTGTAATTTCTAAATTAATGCTTCTAATCTCTCACTAGCACCAAATATTTTTGGAATTCTTGTACATTTAAGAGTCTGTCAGTGTTTGCTAGTTGTCTACCACTCGCCTTTACTTGTCTCTTAGCTGGTTCATTGGCGGTTTTACAGGGTATCATTTTTCAGCCCAACTTCCTTTTCCAGTGCTCGGTTGTGGAGGATATGTTTTATTGCCCTTGATCTTTTTTTTTTCGTGCCCCGGCCTCATGGGGCTATGCCACAGTCATCGCGACATGGTTTTAATCGGCTTCCATTGATCATACTCGCAACAATGTTCCACCATCTTATGTAGTTTTACCACACCTGCTTCAGTAATGTGGGCAACCATGTACGGACCTAGCGAGTGTGTTTTGAGCTTACCTAGGTGCTTAAGAAACTTGCTGTCATACATAAGAACGAGTCCTCCGACCTTGAACTCCTTTGTCCTGATGTGGTGGTCATGCCATGCTTTCTGCCACTGTTTTTCTACGTTTTGATGGAAGCCTGCAATGAAGCATTCTTCCTCCAATTGAATCAGCTACGAAAGTCTTTCCTCTACGGCGTCGATGTCTGTCATCTTTGCTAGTGCAACAATTCACAGGATTGGGACAATGTAATCCATAGGAATGACTGCTTATTTTCCATAGACTAAATGGAAAGGAGTGTATCCAGTCAGTCGTTTGCATGTTGTTATGTCAGCCCATAATACTGCTGAGACTTTCTGGTCCCAGTCATCTCTGTGCACATTATAGGCCTTAGTCAAATCATTCTCTAGTATCTTGTTGAAGGCCTCCACAGTTCCATTTGCTCAAGGATGGTATGGTGTTGTCTTCTTGTGATGGATTGGAATTCTGTAGTCAGTTCAACAATTAGCTTATTTACAAAATGTGTACCTTGGTCACTGATAAGGATCTTCGGGCAACCAAACCTTGTGACGACATTTTCAAAAAGAAAATTTGCTCCTGTTGTGGCGGTGTAAAATTTCATAGGTGTCACCTCTGCCCATCTTGTCAAGTAATATGTAGCAGTTATAATATAACATGTACCTGTCTGTTTCCCTACTAATAGGGCCAAAAAAATCTACTTCCCATTTATCAAAGGTTTGTAGTGTAATTTGTGGCACGAGTGGCATTTCATCACGTTGTGATGGTTTCCCTATTCTTTGACATTTATCACAATCATGAAAATATTTTCTTGTATCCATATGTACAGCTGGCCACTAGAGTCCAGCTTGTAAAATCTTGGGCATCGTTGATTTCCTGACGTAGTGTCATCCTCAAACAACCGCATGTGCTTTAGCCATTACCCATTTTCTTTCATGATCAAAGATACATCTGCACAGTATTTCATCCGGTCCCAACTTATACAGTTGTCCTACGATTAGCGTGTAGTTTGAGGCCTTGACATCTAGTTGTTTCTTTTTCCATGTCGAATAACCTTTAGGTGCATAGCCAGTATTCAATAAGTGTATAGTAGCATTAAATTCATTATCGACAACATCGATAGCAAACAACTATGCATCCGATAGATTATCCTCTAGACTGGTGGGTTCCTCCCCGCTTTCAATGCACGACAAGTGGTCAAGCCCAACATTCAGTTAGCCTAGCTTCACAATGACTTCAAAGTCAAATTCTTGAAATAGGAGGAGCCACCGATAGATCTTCCCCCCCAACACTGGCTTATTGACCAGGTACTTGAACGTAGAATGATCAGTGCACATTTTGAAGTGTCCACCCAATAGATAGTGTCTGAAATTTTGTAGTGCATAGACCATGGAAAACCCTTCTCTTTCAGTTGTTGTGTAGTTTTTCTCTGCTGTTGATAGTTTCCTGCTTGCAAATACAATTGGGTGTTCAGTTGTACCCTCTCCTGGTTGGGTTAATACTATACCCAGCGCAATTGACGATGCATCAACATGTACATGGAATTCCTTTTTCCAATATGGGAATATTAATATTGGTGTGGTAGCCATTTTGTTTTTCAGCTTATCCAGACTCTCCTGACAGTCTTTGTTCCACTCGAATTTGGCATCCTTCTTCAGGAGTTTCTCCATTTGGGTGGTTATCTCTGTGTATCCTCTAATAAATTTTTGATAATATCCATTATGTCCTAGTGTGGATCTGATTTATGTGACTGATGTAGGCAGAGGCAAGTCCAAAATAATTGCCACCTTTGCGGGATTAACCAGGATCCCGTCGCGGCATACCACATGGCCCAGCAGTACACCAAATGGTGCACAAAATATACATTTTCTCAAATTAAGCACAATTTGATACTAATGACACCTTTCCAACATCATGCGCAGATTCTCAATATGGTCTCTTACCAGACCAAAGACCGTCCAGTCATCAAAATATACTTCAAGAAACTTATGAATGAAATATTTAAAAGCAGAAACTATTATTCTAGAAAAAATAGCAGGGGCATTTTTAAGGCCAAATGGCATTACCATGTGTTGGTAGCATCCCCATTCTGTTACAAAGGTTGTTTTGTGGTGGTCCTCTTGTGCAATTTTTACTTGATGGTAGCTTGAGAATCCGTCTGTGAACGAGTACATTTCTTGTCTGCCAACACTTTCCAAGACTTCATCTGTAAAGGGTGTTGGGAATGGATCATGTAAGCAGTAATCGTTTATATTCCTAAGGCCGACACAGATTTTGACCTTGCCTATCACCTTTTTGTCCTGGATCACTACAGGGCTTATCCACTCTGACTCTTCAACAGGTTCAATAATTCCTACTTCTAGCATGTGATCTAGTTCTGCTTTCACATTTTCTTTATATCGCGGATTTATTCGGTACAGACACTATTTTACCGGTCTAGCGTCGAGTTTGAGCAGAATTTTCATTTCACCCAAATATCCTACTACCCCCTTCATTTCCTTGAAGTTCATTAGGAATAGGCCTTGGAACTCATGTAATAAATCAATGATTTTGGCTATTGTCTCTTCGTCCCAATGTTAACTTTCTTAATCTTTAGCGGCTTGATGAACTGCTCACTAGAAATGATGCTTCCTTATACTGTGGGTGATCCTTCTCACTCTGGAATATTAATGTTGGTTGGATCATCCTCTGGGTCTCTGAAGAGGTTATAGCAGGTCATCCAGTGCTGAACTGTTTCACAACACGGGTTGGAATGTGCAATGCAAGGCTGAGAATATGCAACCTCCAATGGTATCTCAACAAATATATTCTCCTTAATAGTCTTTAGTGAAATATCAACTATTGGTTGCTCGTCTATGAACTGGAATGTGAATGTGAAATTCTGTGCAACTTTTCCCATTATTGTCTTTCCTGGTGTAGCTCCATAGATACATACCAGCCTCTGGGTGCCATTTCGAGGGTATGGATGAAATGGTGAACCCACTCCTGGTGTGGGTAGTTCAAGAATGCTGTAGAACACTGCTCTAATTGTTCAATAGGGTTTGATAACCCTGTATACCTTTGCGTCACAGTTGTGACCCCGTCTTCAAACCTTACTTCCAATAGTCGTCTGCACTATGACCATTCAGTTATCGAACTTTTGTGCTTACCCCACCATTGCGCTGGTGTGGATTTTAGTGCAAATTGTAGTGTAGAGATTTGCTGTGGTTCTGTTACCAATTCCTCAAACTCAGTTAAGAATGTTTCCAAGTTAGGTAGTACTTCATATGTAGGAAGCAGTCGCAACTAAGTTCCCACTCATCAGATAGACTTAGTTATCCTAGCACATGTCCTCATGGACACTTCATGTAATCGGTTCTACCAGTTCTCAAGTGACTCCCCTACGTCTGATGTACGTAAACTTGAGAATCTCTAGCTCAGGTTACCATCTGTAGTAGGATTGATGTAGTCCTCCTTAAGTGCAGTAACATTGTATATGTTTTCGAGTTGATCACCTTTCCCTTCATTGAACATCAGTTCAATGTATATCTATCCTTCTAGTGGGTCAAGGGGAGCAACCACCCTCATCTCATCATCCTCAAATGATAGGGTCCTTCTTTTGAAGTTTATGATAGTTTGATTTTCCATTTCCCAATCAATTCCTAGCAGCGTGGGATATGGGTTAGTATCATCTACTATATTGATGACCTCAAAGTATGCAAACGTGTGCAATCCTTCAATATCCACTTGGACCTGACTCATTCTACCAACAGGCAGGACCTTTTCCTGATTATCAAGTCTTAATTGAATTAGGGACCATTCTAGGGGTGGCTTTCCCATTATTTCCCATGTTTGGTGAGTTAGAATGTTAACATCAAATCCTAGGTCAAGTATTATATAGTCCATGTCATAATCACCAATTTGTGCGGACATCCTGAGCTCACGTCCTATTTTGAACTTCATCGTGACACTATTAACCTTCTTTTTTGGCGGGTCCTTTTCTGGAAGTGTTTCGATAATCTCTCCCAACTCTAAAAGTGCATCCTTTTCCTGGATTAGCGCCAAACAACTTGACAAGAATGGTTTGAGCTTACTAACCTTATATGCACTCTTTTTCGCAGTCTGTTGTTCCAATATCTTTTAGAATATTTCAGGCATATATTTTACATGGCCTGAGGTGGATGGATGTTATGTTCCTACAAAGTATGGATGTATGTCCATGAATATCCGCTTCTATTCTTTAACATTAAGAGGTGCTTTCTTCCGTGCGACAGGTTGCACCTGCGGTTGCACTTGTGTCATAGGTACTGTCTGTGTAGCTTGGTATGCACCCATTGTAGCACCTCCCTTTGTTACCACTGCTACATTTTCTTCTTGTGGTTCAACAACTATCATTTGTATGTTGGCATTAGCATTTGGGTTGGGAGCATTCAACACAAGATTTGGTACCGGGTTAGCTGCTCCAACCGTCTAAGATTTCCATTAAGTGATAAGTTGTGGACATTGCTCCACATTGTGCTCTTGTTTGCAATATTCCAACAAGTCTTTGTAGGTTTAGGGTAGTCTCTAGCATAGTGGCCCTGCACTCCACAAATATAGCACACCACTGGCCCTCTTCCCCAGCCAAATCCTCGTCCTCCTCGACCCCTATAATTTCCACCCCCCTTCAAATGAAGTTGAGGTGGTTGTGGAAATTATTACGACTATGTGTACTTCTATTGATACGGGTTATATGGGCCCATATTCTGAAATTGTGGTGCCATATGAAACTGCTGTGTAGGTTGAAGCTGAGGCACGGTCTGGAACTAAGACAGGGCCTAGAATTGAGGCACGGCCTGGAATTGAGGCATATCCTAGAACTGAGTTGTAGCCTATTCAATTTTAACTTGCTCCTCCATTTTTATTAGATATGCATCTACTTTTTTCACTCTCATGAGTTGGTAGGCTCTACAATCATTTTCATCATGGCCTGCAGATTTACAAAATTTACAATACAGAATAGTTGGGGTACATACCGTCCTCTGTAGGAACATACAGTCTACATCACAATTTCTTCTTGTTTGACATATGTTGCACCAGGGTAGCCCCTAGGTACTCAATGGGTTTGGCGCGTCAGATGAGATATAGTTCATGTAGGCTAGGAAATCATCTTTGGTATATCCATTGGTCTGGCAATGCATACACCAGAGCTATTCCTTTTCCTCTTTTCCTCTTTTTATGTCTTGGAGATGAATAATCATATTAGCCAATTGCGACTAAATATGTATCATTGCAGTAACCCATCTCCAATAGGTGAAGCCTCTAGCTTCATCACCAATTACAATGCCTCCGTTTGCATTGTAATATTTTGCTACATGAGTGGCTTTCTAATGTGTTGTAGCAATGAAACAATAAACCACTCCTTATGCTACACGTCCAACATCTGAAAACTTACTTTGGCCATTAGTGTCTTGAACTACTGATCAAAGTCCCATACGGTCTTTGCCGGCGCCTGCTTAATCTACTTGATCTCGGTTATGCATTGGGACTCAGATTGTGGCTTTCTAAATTTTGAGATCATTTCCCGTCGAATCACCTCAAGATTCTTCTGCGGTGTTCTAATTTGTACGGCACAAAACTTCATGAACCAATCCAGTGCACGAACCCTTAGGGTCATGATCATCTGTGCCTTCTTTATATCTGCATTATGGACTAAACACACCATTCAAATAGCTTCACAAAGGAACCAATGCTGCTCTAGGTCTTCCGTTCCATTCTCATTAAACATGGGTAATCTAACGTCTGTTCCTACCATTAGAGTAGCGTCAGGGTTGTTCACTAGACTCCCCGAGTTTACTAGATTTACTGGGATAGATGATGGGATTCCTTGTGCACTAGTTCCAAAACTAGGAATACTAGGGTTTGTAAGTGGTTTAGGCGAGGAAATTCTAGGTATCACTTTAGGGGACCTTCCTAGAATGTCGTAGTCACGTCTCATTCTTGGTGATTTTGCATACTCTTTCGATTCTGTTCTCTTAGAAATTGGACTATACTCCTCTTCTTTGTCATAGGATCCTTTGTCGAGGTGTGACCCACATCCATATTCACCCTCCTTGGGCAGGCTGTAAGCCCTCCTGCCTCCTGATACCTTCCTCCTCTTTCTTGACTAGAACCTCCTTCCGCTTCTTAATATTCTAGTGTCCAACTCGTCTTCTGAGCTTCCTTGGAACATTTCTTCTTACTACCTTCCATATTACTCCTAATTCTTGCACAATATATCCCATTCACAGACTGCGCGACTCAATCATTGAGTTGTAAAATTACCTTTTCACAAAGGAGAATTTTAATCCATAGGTTTATAGACATAAGGTACCTTCCCCAAGGTCCTTGGAAATATTTTCACTCTACCTTTCTATACGAGATTATTGCTTCAACAATGAACTCCATAACATATCCTTCTAATATGTTATCAATCCAAAAATCAACAGCTTTAGAAATAGGGTTACTTACTTGTACTACTTCTTGTGTCAACCGGATGGTCCAGTTAGTCACTCCTCTTCTCTAGAAGTCAACCTGCTGAGCTGCTAACTCTGATAGCCGTTATTGCAATACAAGGGAAAAATATCGTGAACCCTCGTTTTCCTTCTACACGAATATCAATGTCTTTAACTCCAGCCACTCCTCCACTTCACTCTTAGTTGAGTACCACAACATATCCCTCGATTTTATCAATAAGCTCCTGGCAACATAACCATTTTTTGGACACTTTTCCTAACTCAAGCGAGCTAGGTTTTGCACAGCCTGTCAACCCAACAAACACCCGAGATATTGGCTCGAGTGAGCAAGCCCCGTTGGCAACACCTGCAAAGTAGGCATAGTCTCACCCGAGATATCTCTTCGATGGGTAACTGTTAGAACCATGTTTCCATGATTTTTGAGGGATTATAGTCCCTTGGCTCGTAGCCAAGGATCCCAATGAAGGTAATAGGATGGATAAATAGAGGAGTCAGTCATGCGTGACTGAGCACAAATACATGTCATCACGCGCAACTTGTCCCTTCTTTCTATCTCACAACTAGTGCAACCTGTGTGACGCAACTAACTCATACTAGCAGACCTACGACTCAAGTCGTAACTCAAGACAGAAGCACACAGGATGATATATATATGTACATTTCAACAACAACTTTCCAACATTTGTCTACTAATTACAGGATAACATTAGACATTTAAGCAACATTTAGCATTATACAGAAAGAAAATAACAACCATTCACATAAAAATTCACCACATCAATCATCCATTCAAACACAATAGATAACGTGGAAACCCATCTAGGAAAAACCACCAAGGTGATATTCATTTGGCATGAGAAAAGGATATATCACCTTGTAGTCTGCGAGCTACAGATTGATCTTAGGATAGGTATTTATGGCTCAGAATTCTAGTTCTCATGCTCTCTATCTTATTTCTCCTAATCTACTGCTACCATCTACAGATCTGCACTCAGCTGGAATCAACCTCTAGCATATTCATTGCTCTAGCATAGCTTTTCTTCTACTGCACTAACTTTGGATGCATCCTATAGACTCCTGGATACTCTACTACTCAGATATCTCTCCTCTGTTAACCCTTCCCAAAATCTATTGAAATGATAACTTAAAACGTAATGACGACCAACAATCACCAACCCTCTAACTATTGAGTCCTTCCTATTTATACTATTTTACATGGCCATGCAGGGTCAACTGCTTATAGGAACTCTATTAACTGTCACCATCATGTGCCCCCTAGGTTACAACTGTGGTGATTACAACTTGACACGAGGCACTATCGACCTAACTTACATGTATCCCCTCATACGTGTGTGGTTACAAGCTTACACCGCCTTAAACGACCATGATATGGATTCTACACCTATAATTTTTCAGTCGTTATTCTGCACTTGTACTACCTTTGTACCTTGCAACATATTCCTTCCATGAAGTTTCCCTCTTCTACGCACATGATATCCTTTGCGCCTATTCTTCTTCTGCGTAGACTCCTTCGTTTGCGCAGGTTTCCTTGCTTGCACTTGCACTGCGTACTGACTCTTGCGCTTATTTCCTGCACGCTTTCCCTAGGTCCAACAATAACACAATAGCTAAGCCATCTAAGTCATCATGTAATATGTATAGACTCTTCATGCGAGAATATCCACTTATAGAAATTTATAGTTCATATTTAACCATTTTTTGCATCTTAAACTTGCTTCACTCTTTTGTTTTGTTCTTTGGAAATTAGCACGTGATTGAGAGTTGATATTGGATCCTTTATATCTGTTTAATATTTTTTCTTTGCACATAAACATAAAAACAAGTTTCATCGTTTATCATCCCAATTTACCCTCTAGACAGTTGAACGAGTTTCTTATCTCTCCTTCAAACTCTAATAAGTCTGCCAACTAAGAAAGCTAGGTTTAACAAGATCGCATATTCTTGTGAAGAACATAACACAACATCTAACCCATCTGAGTTGAAACCCATCTAACCTAAGTCCAAAACCTCCAAGGAAAGATACCAAGTGTGAGGACCTTGGATTATCACAAGCTTATTACTGAAAGAAGAGTGGTAAATCAAAATAAATAATTTGTTGATGAATTCAAGTTGCACATTCTTTCGAACTTTGATGATCACATGGGTCTTATGCCTTATCACTTACCTACATACCTAAGGGTTGAAGGTCATTTTCTGACCTTTAAAACCTCTTTCTCTTTTCCAATATGTACCCCTTACTATGGGTTGTCAGGATATAATTGGTAAATTTTTGGTTAGGTTCACTGTTTAGGTTTAATATAAAGAAAAAACATTTTTTTTTATACTTTCATACATGAGACATAACTAAATCAAAGATAGATTTTAAATTGTACACTTGGCACTTCCACAACATGGATGCACATGTGAGTCCCCTCATAAGGAGATTATGGCCTATCCCAAGAGAATCAAAATGGTCACATATGATAACAGTCAAGCATAGAGAGGTCATGACCTACTATAACCAACAACAAGATATTTATAGCCTAGGCCCTATTCTAGGAGTAGTAAAAACCCAATACATCAACTAAAAGCCACAATAACCCTAGCTCGTTAAGAAAAATTCTAACACGGGAAAATATTCATATATGAAATTCTCTCATGTCAAGATGCACACAAAGAATGAAGTTTGAACTTAATTTATAATATTAAAAATCCTTCTAGAAAGGTCGCATAGACTCTCCTCAGTTTTGGGATAGTTATGATATTTCTCTTAATGCAGTTGTGGAAAAAAAACTGTTATGATCTCCCTAAACTTCATTATTCCATCTCCCTTCGACATAATAATTATTTCCTAGTTACTGAGGATCATCCTATAATCCAATATTCTCACGTGAAGAGGCTATACATATTATATGATGTTTTCCAAATTAATTGTATAGAAATTTATAGCTCAGATTTAACCTTTTTTTGCATCTTAAACTTGCTTCACTCTTTTGTTTGGTTCTCTCCTTAAAACTATAACATTTCTTCCAACTAAGAAATCCAGGTTGAACAAAATTACAAATTCTTGTAAAAAAACATAAGACAACATCTTACCCATCTAATTCATCATGTAATATGCATAGCCTCTTCATGCAAGAAGATTCGCTTATAGAAATTTACAGTTCATATTTAACCATTTTTTGTATCTTAAACTTGTTTCACTCTTTTGTTTTGTTATTTGGAAATTGGCATGTGATTGAGAGTCTAGATTGGATCCTTTGTATTTTCCCAATATTTTTTCTTTGCACATATATAGAAAAACAAGTTTCATTGTTTATCATCCCAATTTACCCTCCAGACAGTTGAATGAGTTTCTTATCTCTCCTTTAAACTCTAATCAGTCTACCAACTAAGAAATCCAGGTTGAACAAGATTGCACATTCTTATCAAGAACATAACACAGAAGCTAACACAGAAGCTAACACTTTTGATTCAAAACCCATCTAACCTAATGCCAAAACCTCCAAGGCAATATCCCAAGTGTGAGGACGTTGGATTATCATGAGATTATTACTGAAAGTAGAGTGGGAAAGAAAGAAAAAAAATTTCCCGATGAATTAAAGAAACATATTCTTTCCAACTTTGATGATCGCATGGATCTTAGGACTTATCACTTACCTACAAACCTAAGGTTTGAAGGTCATTTTACAACCTTTGAAACCTCTTACTCTTTTCCAATCTGTACCCCTTACGATGGTTTTACAGGATCTAATTGGTAAAGTTTTGGTTAGGTTCACCGTTCGGTTTTGATATAAACAAAAATTTTAAAAAATTATACTTTCATGCATGAGACAAAACTAAAGAAAAGCTATATTTAAAGCTGTACGCTTGGTACTTCCATAATGCGGAGGCACATGTGAGTACCCTAAATAGGAGATTTATGGCCTATCCCTGGAGCATGAAAATTGTCACATATCATATCCTAGTCAATCATAGAGAGTTCATTACCTACTAGAACCAACAATAGGAGATTTATGGACTATGCCCTATTATAGGAGCAACAAAAATCCAAGACATCAACTAAAAGCAACAGTAACCGTAGCTCATTAAGAAAAAATCTAACGTAGACAAATATTTAGATATGAACTTCTCTCATGTCAATATGGACACATAAATGAAGTTTGAACTTAATTTATAATCTTGACAAGCCTTCTAGAAGTTTTGTTTAGACACTCCTAGGTTTTGGGATAGTTATGGTTTCCTCTTAATATAGTTGAGATAGAAAAACTATTATGAGCTCCCTAAACTTCATTATGTCATCTTCATTCGACATAATAATTATTTACTAATTATTGAGGATCATCCTATATTCCAATATTCTCATGTGAAGAGGCTATACATATTACATGATGTTTTCCAAATTAACTATAAAGAAATTTATATTTCAGATTTGACCATTTTTGTATCTTAAAATTGCTTCACTCTTTTGTTTGGTTCTCTCATTCAAACTATAATTTTTCTTCCAACTAATAAATTCGGGTTGAACAAGATTGCAGATTATTGTGAAAAACATAACACAACATCTAACCCATTTGAGTCATCATGTAATATGTATAGCCTCTTCATGCGAGAAGATTGGCTTATAGAAATTTATAGTTCAGATTTAACAATTTTTTGCATCTTAAACTTTGCTTCACTCTTTTGTTTTGTTCTCTAGAAATAGACATGTGATTGAGAGCCGAGATTGGATCCTTTATATTTTCTCAATATTTTTTCTTTTTACATAAACAATTTTTTTTATATTGTTTATCATCCCAATTTATCCTCTATATAGTTGAATGAGTTTCTTATCTCTCCTTCAAACTCTAATCAGTATTCAAACTAAGAAATCTAGGTTGAACAAGATTTCATATTATTGTCAAGAACATAACACGACATCTAACCCATTGAGTTAAAACCCATCTAACCTAAGGCTAAAACCTCCAAGGAAATTCCCCAAGTGTGAGGACCTTGGATTATCATGAGCTTATTACTGAAAGTAGAGTGGGAAAGCAAGATAAACAATTTACCGATGAATTCAAGCAACACATTCTTTCCAAATTTCATGATCACATCGATCTTAGGCCTTATCGCTTACCTATAGAACTAAGGGTTGAAGGTCATTTTCTGACCTTTGAAACCTCTTACTCTTTTCCAATCTGTACCCCTTACTATGGTTTTCCAAGTTCCAATTGGCAAAAAAAAATTTAGGTTCACCATTTGTGTTTGATATAAAGAAAAACCATTTTTTTTTAATAATTTCATGCATGAGACAAAACTAAAGAAAAGCTAGAGTTAAAACTGTACACTTGACACTTATGAGTACCCTCAACGGGAACATGTGAGTACCCTCAACAGGAGAGTTATGGCATATCCCATGAGCATCAAAATTGTCACAGATGAGCCCAATCAAGCATAGAGAGGCCACGAACTGCTAGAACCAACAACAAGAGAGTTATGGTTTGTGCCCTATTCCAGGAGTAACAAAAACCCAAGACATCAACTAAAAGCAATAGTAACCCTAGCTCGTTAAGAAAATTTCTAATGTAGACAAATATTCATATCTGAACTTCTCTCATGTTAAGATGCACACAAAGAATGAATTTTGAACTTAATTTATAATCTTGACAAGCCTTATAGAAGGGTCACTTAGACACTCCTATCTTTTGGGATAGTTATGGTATTCCTATTAATGTAGTTGAGGCAAACAAAATGTTATGAGCTCCCTAAAATTCATTATGTCATCTCCCTTTGACATAATAATTATTTCCTAAGAATTGAGGATCATTTTATAAGGAAATATTATTGCATGAAGAGGCTATACATATTACATGATGTTTTCCAAATTAACTATATAGATATTTACATTTAAGATTTAACCATTTTTTGCATTTTAAACTTGCTTCACTCTTTTGTTTTGTTCTCTCATTCAAACTATAATCAGCCTGCCAACTAAGAAATCTATATTGAACAAGATTGCAGATTCTTTTCAGAAAAATAAGAAAACATCTAACCCATCTAAGTCATCACGTAATATGTATAGCCTCTTCCTGCGAGAAGATTGGCTTCTAGAAATTTACAATTCATATTTAACCATTTTTTTCATCTTAAACTTGCTTCACTCTTTTGTTTTGTTCTTTGGAAAATGACGTGTGATTGAGAGCCGATATTGGCTCCTTTATATCTGCTCAATATTTTTTCTTTGCACATAAACAGGAAAACAAGTTCCATTGTTTATCATCCCAATTTACCCTCCATACACTTTAATGAGTTTCTTATCTCTCTTTCAAACCCTAATTAGTCTGCCAACTAAGAAATCCAGGTTGACCAAGATTACAGATTATTGTCAAGAACATAACAAAACATATAACCCATCTGAGTAATAACCCATCTAACGTAAGGCCAAACCCTCCAAGGAAAGGTACCAAGTGTGAGGACCTTGGATTATCATGAGCTTATTACTAAAAGTAGAGTGGGAAGAAAGAGAAACAATTTGTTAATGAATTCAAGTAACACATTCTTTTCAACTTTGATGATCACATGTATCTTAGGCCTTATCTCTTACCTATAGACCTAGTGACTGAAGGTCATTTTCCGACCTTTGAAACCTCTTACTCTTTTCCAATCCCTACCCCTTACTATGGTTTTCTAGAATCTAATTGGAAAACTTTTGGTTAGGTTCGCCATTTGGGTTTGATATAAAGAAAAATCTATTATTTATATGGATGAGACAGAACTAAAGCAAATCTAGATTTAAAATTGTACACTTGGAACTTACACAATGTGAAGGCACATGTGAGTCCCCTCAACAGGAGAGTTATGGCATAGGGCCTAGGGCCTATTCCAGGAGCAGAAAAAACCCAAGACATCAACTCAATAGAAATAGTAACCCTAGTTTGTTAAGGCAAAATAATTTAATTTCAACTATAAAATTCGATCAAATTGAGCACCCAAAAAATAAACCGAGAGAGACTAATCCGTAATTCAAAAACTTAGAACTATGTGAAATAGAGACTAACACACTGAACTCGGATGTAGCAGAAACTCAGTTTGAACTTCGTTGATGTAGAAATCCAATACAAATACTTTTCGAATTTGATGTGGTCACCATATATGTTCTTTTGTCTTAAATAATTGTGTAGAAACTTAGCAAACCCATCAATCATATTCCAAATGGGGCTCTAGAGTATAGAAACAATAAATTCTCAAAATCGAGGGTGAATGGGACTCCGAAAAACACCATCCCCTGAAATCAAGGACAAATGAGAGATTTAGAAGCCAAATTGGGGGTGAATGAGGGTCTGAAAATTGCCATTGCCCGATTTCAAGGATGAACATGGGATCTGAAACCAAATCAGGGGTGAATGGGACTACAAAAACTACCATTTCCTGGAATCGAGGGTGAACAAGAGCTCTAAAAGAAACCCATGCAGGAAATCGGGGCAGAATGTTGGATCCAAGGTAAATTTCAAAGAGAGAAAATCATTTTTTGCAATAATTTCCAACCTATTTTGTTGGGATAACTATATTTTGAATATCTTTTAGAAAATAAATAATGGGCTATTTAATATTGACCCTAAAGACTTCTTTTATATAACAAATTCACCCAAAGAAAATTTGAAACCCCTCTAATTTCTCCCAAGAGATAGATTTGCCCCCTAAAATCATCCATGGGGTTGATGATTTTGGTTATCTCTTATGGTATTATGAAAATTTTAAAATCATAAGGAGTAGAGACATGGTATTCAATGAAAAGGTTATGTACAAATATCAGTTACAGTGAAAGAAAGAGGAGAATGAAAACACATAGTACATACTTTGATGAAATCAAAGAAAATGAAGTTCCAAAGGTATCAGAAAATCAAGAACAACAACAAGTCCCTCAAAATCCTACAAATATAAGAAGATATACCAGGTTAAGTAGACCCCCTGAACACTTCTCTCCTTCAATGTATTATTTATTAATGACTTATTTTGGTGAACCTTGATATTATGAAGAAGAAATGCAGGTGGAAACTAGAAATAAGTGGGAGCAAGGCATGAATGAGGAGATGGACTCATTGGTAAGAAACCAAACTTGGGATTTGGTTGAGTTCCATGCAGGTAAAAGAGAATTGCAGAATAGATGGGTTTATAGGTTGAAGGAAAAAGAAGGATGAAAGAAAAAATATAGGATATACTTGTGGTAAAGGGGTTTGCACAAAAGAAAGGTATATATTTTGATGATATATTTTCCCCTGTTGTTAAAATGACTTCAAATTTTAGAACTATTATAAGTCTAGTGGCGGTAGAAGATTTGCATATTGAACAACTAGATGTAAAAACAACCTTTATTTTTGGGGATTTGGAGGAAGAGATTTATATGCAGTAGCCACAGTGGTATGAAGTCAAAGGGAAGGAGAATTTGGTTTGTAGTTTGAAGAAGAGCTTGTATTTCCTGAAGCAAGCTCCAAGGCAATGGTATTTAAAATTTGATATGTTTATGATAGAACATGGTTATAGTGGAGGCTATTCTAACAACTGTTTTTATTTCAAGAGGATAGATAATGGAAGATATATTATTTTTTTATTGTATGTGGATGACGTGGTTATTTTAGGGTCTAACATGTAGGATATAAATGTGCTCAAAAGGAAATTAGATAAATCATTTGTGATGAAGGATTTTGGTGCTACAATGAAAATCCTTGGTAAGAGAATAACAAGAGACATGAAAAATTGCAAATTGACATTGTCTCAAGGTGAGTACATAGAAAAGGTGTTGGAGAGGTTTATAATGCAGAATGAAAAACCACTAAGTAAACCTTTGTCCAACCATTTCAAACTACGTAAGGAGATGTGTCCCAATACATAGGAAGAGATAGAATACATGTCCAAGGTTCCCTATTAATCAACAATTGACATCTTGATGTATGCCATGATGTGCATAAGACCAGATATTGCACATGCAGTGGGGTTTATGAGTAGGTATATGAACAATCGAGGTAAAGAGAATTGGAAATAAGTACAATGGATTCTCAGCTATTTGAGAGGTACCACTTCTCATGCATTATGTTTTGGAGGTCCATACACTGTTCTATAGGGATGTTGATGCAGATATGGCACATTATAAAGACAACAGGAGGAGTACCACATGGTATTTTTTTATTGTAGGTGGAACAACAGTAATTTGGATTTCAAAATTGCAAAAGTTTTTTGCACTTTCAACAACAAAAGCAGAGTATGTTGTTGCTACAGAGTCTAGTAAAGAGATTATTTGGTTGTAGAGGTTCAAGGAGGAATTGGGTAAGAAGCAGGAGAATAGCAGTTTGTATAGTGATATTTGAGAGTCATTCATATTGTAAAGAAATCATCCTTTCATTCAAATACTAAAAATATACAACTCAAGTACCAATACATAATATCTGTACTAGAAGATGAACTATTAAAGTTGGAAAATATACATACTAGCTAGAATCCTTCAGACATGTTGACAAAGGTAGTAACCAGAGAGAAATTGAGTTCCTGTTCAATTTCAGTTATCCTTCAAGCATGAAGGTGAAGAAGATAAATTTTCTATGTTAAAGGATCATTGCATAGTCCAACAAGTGCAACAACAGTGGAGTTTTTGTGATCAGTCTCCAATTGGGAGATTGTTGTTTATGGAGCCTTATATTCCTGATTCAGAGATGTAATGCCAGTTGTGTTTGGATCCCAGCACATGATGATGGGGTGTGGGGAGGCTCTCCACAAAACTATAGTCTTCAGAGGGATCCAAGTGGGGGGAAGACCATTTTGGGTCCCCCCCTAACGGGGGTTTGGGGGAAGCACCCCCGTAGAAATTTTTTAGGAAAACATGTCATGTAAAATGTTTTAATTTTATATTCATGACTTGGTCAATAATGGGTGATTTACAGGCCCATGGTTTTAGGAATCCTGTGGTAGTTTCCCATGGTATTCTCTTTATAAAAGGAAGGCATTGCAATACAATTGTGTATTGTATTGTAGCATTGTAAAAACAATATATGTGATTGTTAGAGAGAGATTGTGAGAGAGTGAAGAGGAAGTGTAGTAGGGTTGCTGCAGGTTGTATCCCTTTATTTTTTTCGACGGTATAATAAAAGGACTGGAAATTTCTGTGTGGGCATAGCCCATCTTGGGTCAACCACATTATATTTGGTGTCTCAATGCACAAATATATAAAACCCTTTTACTAAGATGCATGCTAGTGTATGTACCAAGTGATGCACTCTATAATACTATATGAATATATGTCTCTATATTGTATAATGCACACTATGCGATCAAAAAACACATTTAGAAAATAAATGACAAGGACATGGTTTGGAATCCATGACAATGAGGGGTCCTAATACAATAAGATCTTATTTATATAAAAAATGTTGTTGAGTCCAACAAGCACCATAGGAAACAAGTACCCTAAGCTCCCAAAAACAAATATCATTTTGCAAAGGTAAAGAAACTAAGCATCCCTTTATAGGTTTTGCAATAACACAAATCTAATAGAAAGTAACAACAAAGATAGCGTTCCTACATTTAAGGTGACTTAAACTCTTCCAATTTATTGAAATGAATTGTAAATATGAATGAGAATAAATCAAAATTTCAAGAAGTTTGTAAATCAATCAAAGGGAAATTTGTTGATATGAAGAGAACGATATTATATTACTAAAATTTATCCTCTATAGATTTGTGTGCAACCTACAATTACCCACTTACGAACTTTATTCTTAAAAAAACATGTCCACTCTGATTTCTTACTTGGTAAATTTCTTTTGCAACTTTGGGCCCTTTAAGTTTTTGCACAATAATCTCGAAACAGATTTTGTTTAATTCACTTTTATAAAATGAAAATCTTTCCAATTTTTTGGTTTCTTTTTTTTGGCTTATTGATGGAAAACCAGTTTTTCACAACTTTTTCAACATATTTTGCATCCTTCAATATTAAGCACACCAATGTGTTATAAGACAATATACATACTAGAGTAATAGATTTCAACTAAAATGGAAGTGTAAACCTCCACAAATTGTACTTTGAGGAGGTGTTCTTTTTTATATATTTTAGCATTGGTTCTTTGTCGATGTGCAATAAAATTAAGCACATTGTTTTCTCTTGTGTCAATGACCACATGGATGCACATAATATAATTAGGCACATCAATTACTTAAAAATGTATTCTAAAGTTTATTTAAAGTGAAAATGTTACATGCTTCCCATAATTTCTTTTAAGATCACAAACGCGTATTTAGTGTGGTTTTGGATAAAATTCTAAGGGAAAGTGGTAATGTCAAATGGACAATACTTCAAATTTATCATTCCATATTGTTCCAAGTCAACCAAGTTCTTCCTTTCCCTTAGTCTAAATTTTATTTATATTTTGATTATCTGATTGGATGCCCTTTACCTTTGCACATGAATTTGAATAATTGCTCATTAATTTTCATAGGATCTTGATTCGAGATTGAGCTCATATACAAAATATATTCCACTAATCCAAACTATACAAAAATTCCTCAAGGTCTTATTTGACGCAATATATTGTAGACAAATGGTAGATAAAAATGGAGTAAGGAAAATTTTAGGGGTGAAATTTAGCCCATGTGCTAATTTTCGATGTTTTTTCAAAAATGTATTCACCAATTTCAATTTTTTTAAATGATTCATCCAAATTCCATAGGATAAGAATATTTTACTCTAAACATCACAAAAATTGTCTAGAATATATATATAATCCTTAAAATTTTCAACGTTTTGACAAAGTTATCGCCAATGATTTTATGGTTACAAATTTAAGAAAAAGTAAGATTCACCAAGGTTTCTACACTAAGAAAATTACAGATCCTTAAATTTTCCATGAATTGAAGAGCCATTTTAATCCACAAACCCTAACATTCCATATTTCAACAACCATCCTACGCTAATAGTGCTCCACCGTGAACTGATATCTTCTATGACACCTTAAGAGTATGTGTTTTTTCAAAATTTAAATGGTTCAAGGTGAAACTTTGACATTATATTATCAATTTACACTACATGACCTAGAATACCTTTATATTTAAATATCCCTAACAATTCATCAATAAATAGGGATGACATGTCATTAGTAGATAAGGATTACATCTCATAAGAATGTGATATCAAGCTTTGTGATTGTCTAGGGATGCACAATCTAACATCGATATCATACTTTGGCTCATTATAACTCTTAGTTGACTAAACATAAGGAGACATGTTAATCAATTTTGAATGAAACATAATTGATTCGGTTTCCAACTTTTCAAAAAATGACCATATGGAAGTATTCATATATGTTGTTTTTCTATATCAGTAATTAAATTCTTGACAGTGATGGAAGGTGTCAAAGCATCAACTTGGGGTAGTTAGTCATTAACATAATGGCATAGTGTCTAGTGGCTCATGGAAAAATTCATAAATGTGTGAATCGTAGGTGCAAAAGAAGGCCAGAATCCACTATTCCGAAGCACTTTTTTGGGGTTTTGGAAAACTTGGAGGAGGTCAAAGCGACCCTAGATTTTGAGGCCAGACAAAATTATGAACTCGAAATTTTTTCTTAATCATCAAAATCAACAACTTGATTTAGAGGAATTTTTCCCAAAAAATTCTTTCTTTATGAGATAGCCAATTAAACAAAACTAAGCCCTGAAATATACAAAAGTTAAAAGTAGTCAATTCTAAAAAATTATAGAAATTGACGGAAGCATTAGATCATATATATGGAAGTTGTTGAGTAATCATTGTCAATATTTTTATAAACACCCAACATAAAAAAATATATGGTTCTTCATATATATATTTTTTATACATGTGTATGAAGTTGGTCTTTGAAGCTAAATGAACCTGTAGGAAAGTGCATAAATATTGGACAAAATTGACAATTTTAAAATTTTGTAACGGTTTTCCTAGAAATTAGAAATGGGAATACTTATAATCATTGGAAAACCTATCCACAGGGGAACAAATTTTCACCATTGTATTTTGAAGGGTTGATTCTTATGTTTGTAAAATTTGACCAGAAAAGATCATGTAGCTAGAATTAGACAAAAAATGGCAATATGGGTAGTTCCCATGATGCATGAAAATTTATTTGATGATATTCTAAGAATTCAATTATGCTAAAAAATGTGTTTATATGAACACTTTTGTAGATACAATATCATATCAGTGATATTTAAGGGTCCATGTTCAATATATTGCAATTTGGAAATCCTTGGTCTTGGTTAGGCCAAGAAAACTATTATCATTGATGATGCACAGAATCTTTATGCAACTGAAATAGATTCCATGTGAGAAAATATATATGTTGAGAATGTAAATAAATAATATAATGGTCGAAGAAATCAAGTAACTCCCATAGACATTGTAGAAACCATGAGAATCCTAGGAGTGGAATAACAAAGTTGCAAATTAGATAATGGGCTATTTGAATGAAGCATGCTCCAAATATTAACATACATTCATAGGAATATTCACTATGGGTAGTGACTTGGGAAACGAGGAAAATAATGGGAGTATCTCAAAGAGGTATTCTCACAAAAGGTCCCATAACTCAAGAAGGGTTTCTAAATATAAGACATATACTCTAAAATTCTTTCCTAGTGAGTCATTTACCTCTCAAGACTCCATAGGAATAAGAAGAAGAGGCCTTTCAATAAAAACTAACATGGGGAATTTTTTAAGGTCAAACCATCCACTTTTGAAGGTGAAGTAAATTATGATCAAGAACCCAAGGCTTGGATTCTTGATATGAGTAAGTATTTCAAATTCCAAGACTACTCTAAGAGCAAGAAGGAAAGGGTGACCATATTTAATTTGGATGGAAGAGAATCTATATGGTGGGATCACCTTAGATGAGTAAAGAAGATCAATTAAAGGAATATTATGTGGAAGAAATTCAAGAAGTACTTCAAGAAAAAGTACCTCTCCGATAGATACTATAATGACAAAATTAAAGAGTCACAAGAGCTAAAATTAGGACAAATAACCATGGAGAAGTATGCCAATAAATTCTTGGAACTATTGAGGTATGTTAAGTATATAAAAAATTATAAAGTCAAAATTCATTGTTTTCTAAGTGGATTATCTCAGTTATATAAGGACAAAATTGTGTTTGATGAACCTCAAACTCTAGATGAAATCATATGGAAGGCCAAGTATTGTTATCATCAAAACAAATGTAGTCTCAAATTTCATAAGGAAGAGATGGAAAAAAAAGGAGAAGATTGACCAAACTAAGAGAAAAGTTAGTGAAGTGGTGGAGAAATGTCCATTAGAAATGGATGGAATATTCATATGGGGAACACAAGAATTTTTTTCCACTTGGTTCTTATGATGTTCTCATTAGAATGGATTGTTTGGAATCACATAATGTTAAAATTGATTGCTACAACAAGACCTTCGATTGATGAAGAAATAAACATGATGATAGTAAAGGAAATTCCAAAGGTAGTTTCTATCAGATAGATTTCAACCTTGCAGCTGAAGAACTTGTTTAGAAAGGATTTTCAATTGTATGTAGCCCCCCGTATTGGACATAACAAAAAATGAATTTTTGAATTTGGATAACTATCGAGTCTTGCAAAAAATCAAGGATGTGTTTCTCGATGAAGTGCCATAACTTCCTCGAAAGAGGGATATTGATTTCAAAAATGATGTTGTGCCAGGAGTTGCACCAGTGTCTAAGACACCTTAAGGAATGATTACACTATAATCATTTGAGTTGAAAATGCAATTGCAGGAGTTGTTGGAAAATAAGTACATTCAACCAAGTGTGTCTCCATGGAGAGAACCCACATTATTTGTGAAAAATAAAGATGGAACACTTGTCTTATGCATTGATTACATGTAGCTAAACAAGGTTAAAATATATAACAAGTATCCATTTCCTCGAATTGATGATCTCTTTGATCAAATAATGGGTGCAAAGGTATTTTCAACAGTTGATTTGAGGTATGGTTACCATCAAGTCAGAATAATGGGAAAATGCATCCATAAGATGAAATTTAGAAAAAATATGGACATTATGTGTTCGTGGTGGTGCCATTTGGTCTCACTTATTCACCAACTACATTCATGTGTCTCATGAATAGTATTTACAATAAATATTTGGACAAGTTTGTTCTTGTTTTTCTAAATGGCATTCTTATTTATTCCAAGAATTAAGAGGAGAATAAAGAACATTTGAGAATGAATTTGCAAGTGCTGCGAGAGAATAATTATGCATATCTAAGAAAATGTGACTTCTATCAAAATAAAAATCATTATTTGGGTCACATTTTCCATAGGAAGGAATATCAGTGGATTCAGAAAAGATGGAGGCCATTATGAACTGACCAAATCCAAGGAATGTGATAGATGTGAGATCCTTTATGGGTGTTACTGGTTATTATATAAGTTTCATGGGAATATTCTCCAAGGATAGACATTCCATTACTTCTTTTCAAAAACAAGGAATAAAATTAGAGTGGACATAAAAATGTGAACTTTCAACTATTGAAATTTATTTTTACAAGTGCTCCAATTTTTAAAATTGCAAATCTAGAAAATGATTTTGGGGTGTGTATAGATGCATGTAAACATGGAATTGGAGGAATTATTTATTAATTCTGTCACAGTAATATTTGAGACAAAACACAGACTCACAATAGATTCAAGACAAATTGGAAATGAAATGATGCAATGGTACTATAATAGGAGGTTGCAGCTCTGTATAATTAGTAAAAGAACGAATAATACAATACAGTGTCATGTAAAGTGCATGAATTTCAAGCTAATTCAAATACTCAAGGAGGTGATTCGAATTTCATGGATGGCTCTAGCTTAACTGAATGTCAGCAACACTCGACACACTTAGTTAACAACTAATCTAATCCATAACTAACTCTCACACTAATTCCTAACCGAATTGGAGTGCAATAGATGACTGAGCCTAACTGAATGTGGCTCAACACATGTAACTGCATGTCCAAATCAAGGTGGTAGTGCATCCATAACTCCACGTAGCTCCAATGGAGTTAATTGAAGTGCCACTTGCCATCAGAAGTGGTTGGAGGCGCCATAGTTGACTCCAGTTCATAAATATTGGCAAAAAATAGACAAATAATGGATGAAGGCGCCTTTACAACTCAACTTAACTGAATCTTAGATGAAACAACAATCAGTTAGAAATTAGGTGCACTTATGACACTCAGTTCACCCTATAATTGCTCCTCAATTGAAGGAGGAAGCCCAGTTAGCCTCCCTAAATTAAGGAGGAAGCCCAGTTAACCTCCTTGATTGAAGGTGAAGGCTTAGTTGGCCTCCTTGATTGAAGGAAGGAATGGGTGTGCTCATCTGATTCCAAGTAAGTGAATTAAACTTAGGATAGCGGGTAAATAGGACAAAATTAACCAAATAAGTGTGTATGTTGGGTAAATGACTCCAATACCCCCCATTTAAGCTATACTCGGGAAGAGTAAAATAAAATTGTTGAAATTCTGGGGCCATGGAAACCAATTCCATAGGTCACCAAATACAAAAAAAGTAACTCTAACAATGCTCAAAATAAATCTAAGTGAGGAAAGAGGGAAAACCCAGTGGGAAAAAACCCACCCCTCAAGCTGAACACTGAAGAAGTATCTGATCACCCTGATGAAATTACCCTGAACAGTGAATGGAAGTGAGTGAAAATTTTCTTTGTAAATATCTTGGTGAATATATTTACAATTTTCTCATCTGAAGGGCAGTATTGCAGAACTATGGTCCTGTCATGCACCAACTCTCTGATGTAGTGCATGTGAATCTCTATATGTTTGGTCCTCTACCTGGTAACTGGATTTGTGGAAACCTTAATAGTACTTTGATTGTCACAAAATATGACAGTGTAAAAATCACTACCAAAATCAAACTCTGAAAGAATGCCTTGCAACCAAACATCTTAGATGCAAGCATTCACTTCTCCCCTGTACTCGGCCATTGTTGAAGAAAATGCAATGGCAGCCTGCTTTTTGCTGGACCAGATAATGGGGCCACCACCAAACATAAAGTCACACCCAGAAGTGGACTTTTGATCAGTAGAATCTCCTTCCCAATCTGAATCTGTATATCCAACCAACTCTAGCTCCGAATATGCAGCATAGTGAATGTCATAGGATCTTGTGCCCTAAATATACTGAAGGCTCCTCTTGGATTCCTTCCAATGCAGGTCATGAGGCTGCTACGTGTATCTTGATACAGAAATCACAACATAACATATATCAGGTCATGAATGAGTCAAGTAAAGCAAGCTACCAATCAGCTAGCGGTAGATAGTGCAATCCATGGGAGGAGTGTTTATTCCCTCTTCAAGGTTGAATCCTGAGAGGAAAGGGAATGGAGCAGCCTTACATTAAGCCATGTTAAACTTCACTAATAGGTATGAAATATATTTATACTGAGTTACCATTATCCCATCAAAATTTTGTGCAATTTCGAGCCCCAAAAATTGTTTCAGCAAGCCCAAATCACTCATCTCAAATGCATCATGGAGGGCAGTGTTATGAATGAAATGGAACCAAGTGTGCTGCCAATAATCAAGAGATAATCAACATATAAAACAATGATAAGTAAATGGCCATCATACTGTTGTATATAAACATTTGTATCATACTTACACCTTTGGAATTTTTGGGAAAGCAGAAAGGCATCCATCTTGGCATACCATGATCTTGGGGCTTGTTTCAACCCATATAAAGACTTATGCAGTTTGAAAACCAAAGTAGGATATGAAATGTATCCCTCAGGATGAATCATGTATATCTCCTCATGAATATATCCATGTAGAAAGGAACTCTTGACATCCATATGATGCACCTCCCAGTGCTTGGATGCCGCAATGGCTAAAACTAGGTGGATGGAGTCCATCTTTGCCACTGGTGCAAAGGTCTCATGATAGTCCACACCTTGGAATTGGGTGATATAAGAGGATATTGGTGTCCACCCACCTATTCCACTTGGACCTCCACCATTGTTTCTTTCAGTTTTCCAGTTTCCTTAATTTTAGCACAATTTACTATTTTTGGCAGTTTTCGGGTCCTAAACTTCTGGAGCCATTTTGAGGCCCTAAACGATGTTTTTTCGGCATCGAATGGTCGAGAAAAGATGAGTCCATTATGGATAGGATATTTGTTATTTATGGATGTATTCCTTAAATGGATCTTTTTAACGATGTATCATGAGAGTCAAATGGAGTTAGTATGCTAAGGTTATGACCCCGGGAAATTGATGTACCAAGTTACCCAACGAGGCCCGCATTCTGTTGTTTCACCTCCTAGGGTTAGGTTTTTGGATGTGTAGGGTTTCAATTGTTTCTGAATAATATATAGGCCTTTGGGCCTCATTTTAACATAGAGTTCAGAGGCATGTAGCCACCACATCTCTTCTAAGAGATAAGCTACCAGCATTCTAGCTAGTTTATTTCCATTTTGTATGTAAACAAGTTTTAGTTATTGATTAATGAAATGAAGTGTCATTTTCACTACATATTTGTTTCTATGGTTATTTGTGTATTCTGTTGCGTTCCTACATAAATCTAGATTAGTGGTATCAGAGCAATCTGCTCTTTCTCAATCCTTCTTTGCATGTGTTGATGTAATTGTAACTTAGGAATGTATTCACTTGTATTTCTTATGTATTGTAACCCGATGTTTATTCCAGGATATAATTGAGTCATGTCATGCTCCGATGTTCCTATCGGGAGGTTCTATAATGTAAACAAGTCATGTCAAGTCATTGTGGGTAACCCTCCTATTGATCAAGGGTTAAAGTCCCTGCAGTTCCAGGGCACTAGGGTTGTTAGACTCACCTAGTGAAGTCGGCCCTAGTAGGGTTTAGTCAAGTCGGGTATTAGTATAATAGAGAGATAGCCTCTCTATTTATCACACACTCAATCACACTCAGCTGTAGCACATAGATGAGGAAGAAGAAGACACTGGGGCTAGGAAGAAAGAGGTTATTGATGTTGGGAGATCATCTTACTGTTTTGGGGTTTTACTTTTGGTGCTGATTCTATCTCTGAGGAAGTTGCGGGGTTTTCTCCATTTATGGTTTCCCCGAGGAAAAACATTGTGTTCATTGTCTCTTGTGTTTGATTGCTGTGCTTGTTATTCTCTCAGTTAAAGATCCTAATATAATGCTAGATTAATGTTAAAAATCTAACATGGCATCAGAGCTAACCTGAGAAGAAGACATTGTGCAGCTACGAGAACTAGGGATTCCTACTTTGTGGATCTCTCTCCACATATTTTTAGAAAAATAAGGTTGGAATAACTCTCCTCCCTAGGGCGCATATTTCTGTTAAAGTAGAATCCACTTTTGAGGTTTTTTAGTTTTGGACCCGACACTACTGCCGAAAATTAGGGCTTTCCACAGAAGTGGAATTTTTCAGTGAGCCCAGGCCTGGATTGATCTCCTCCCCAAAATTGAAGTTTAGAGATCAAGATCAAATAATTTGGTTGGATAGAACTGTGGAAAAGAAAAACCCTAATATGCTCCTGAATCAACACTGCAGAATTTCAGCTCCAAATCCAGATCCGACATCTTGACCTGGTAAGATCTAAATCTTTTGTATTTCCATTTGCGGTTCTCAGTTAAGATGTCTCATCATACCAAGCTTGATAAAAAGCTTGAGGGAGCTGATAACTTTCAAGCCTGGAAGTATAGGATCTCCCTAGTCCTGGAAGAAAATGAGTTGGACTCCTATATCAATGAGGAGGTCATCTCATACCACAGGTGTCCTCCCTAAAGACACCTAAATCTATGTTTGATGCCCTAACCAACTTGTTTGAAGGGAAGAACATAAACCCGAAGATGACCCTGAGAAACCAACTGAAGAATATAAAGATCTAGAATGCAGAAACCATCTAGTATTACTTTACAAGGGTCTCTCAGATCAAGAAATAGCTGGAAGCAGTAGATGAAGAAGTGGAAAATGCAGAGATTGTAATGACCACCTTGAAGGGTCTCCCTAGATCATGAGACCCCTTTATTCAAGGAATCTATGCCAGAAAGAAGTTAGGAAATTTCAGTAGACTATGGGAAGAATTATCTCAAGAAGAAGCTTTGATAGTAGCTCGAGAAGAGAAGATGGGAAGTGATATCAAGCTCTCACAGTTCACTCCAAGAAAAGTAGAAGAAACTCTCAGCACTCTAGATATAAGACCTTTCACCAGAAAGATAACATTATAAAGGACTTATCTAAATTAAGACGCTATACATGTCATGAAAGAGGACACTTTTCCATAGAATTTCCTAGAAACAAGATTGACTCCCATAAGAAGAAGGGAAACAAGAGAAGACATCATGCTCATGCTGCAGAAAATGATGAACCTTCCACAAAGAGAACTAGATATGAAAGTGAAGATTCTTCAAGTGATGAAGAATATGTTTTGATTTCCGCTGTCACGAGAAACATTACTCATGGAAGCAATGATTGGATTATAGATAGTGGGGCTTCCAAGCATATGAAAAGATTCAAGGAATCCTTTGTGAAACTATCAAAACATGAATCACCTCACAAGGTGAAGCTCGAAGATGACTACCAGTATCCAATAAAAGGTAGTGGGGAATCCTCCTAGAAGCTAGACTCTGGAAAGTCTATGACAATGAAGGAAGTATTGTTTGTACTAGGACTAAAGAAGAACCTCCTCTCCATATCTGCATTAGATGCAAAAGGAATGAGGGTTGCATTTATAGATGTCCAAGTCATCATGTGGCCAAAGGGAAATACTTTTAATGATGCAATAGTGATTGGGGAACAAGAAGGAGGATTATACAAATTGAAGGGCCATCCAGAATAAGCCTTGTTCCATGACACAGTAGAGCCAAATGAAATTTGGCATAGAAGGCTTGCACATGTGCATTACAGAGCACTACCACTTGCAAGCAAAGCTATTGAAGGTCTTCCAGAAATTCAAGAAAAACATGACGTATTCTGCAAAGGATGTGTGAAAGGAAAGAACACAAAGAAGACATTTCCAAGTAGCGAGAGAAAAGCAAAAGGAATCTTGGAAATCATCCACTCCGATGTATGCGGTCCAATGTCATCAAGTTCACTAAGCAGGTATGTATACTATGTTTCTTTCATTGATGAATTTTCTAGGAAGACATGGATTTACTTCATGAAGAAAAAAGATGAAGTATTCAGCAAGTTCAAGGAATTCAAAGCCTTGATCAAGAACAACACTGAAGAGAAGATTAAGACTTTTCGATCAAATAATGGCGGAGAATTCACATCAAATGAATTCAAATATTTATGCAAAGACTCAGGGATTAAGAGGGAGTTGTCCACTCCATATAATCCACAACAGAATGAGATTGCAGAAAGGAAGAATAGAACTATCATGGAAGTTGCAAGAGCAATGCTTCATGATCAAGATCATCCTATGCATCTATGGGAAGAAACTGCTAGAACAATGGTGTATGTATAGAAACATACTCCACATAGAGTACTCGAGAACAATGCACCTGAAGAAGTCTTTTCTGGAAAGAAACTAGAAGTCATCCATATCAGAATATTCGGCTATCCAATGTACATACACATTCCAAAAGAGAAGAGAACTAAATTAGATCCTTCATGAAAGAAGGGTATATTTGTGGGATACTCTGAAAGCTCGAAGGCTTAGAGAATATACTTCCCAAGATTCAAGAAGATCGACATCAGCAGGGATGTGACATTTGATGAAGACTCAACTTACAACAAATCTAGAAGGAGACCTGCTGAAGAACCTAAAGAACCACCTAGAATTCATGATACAACCATGAACGAAGAAACTCAAGAACAAGATCGAGAATTTGAAGAACCACAAGAACTTGTAGATCCACCTCAGGAGAAGAATCCTCATAAGAGGAAATCTGCTTGGGTACGAGAATCTATCCAAGGTGAAAAAAGATATGGGGCTCCAAAAGAGAATCACAAACAAATAAAGAGGACTAGATCCTGCTCCGGGTATGTAGCATTATTATGCAATTTCATCGATAAAGAACCTTCCAATTACGAAGAAGCGACATAACAGAAAGAATGGAAGGATGCTATGATCAAAGAGTATCAATCGATCATGAAGAATGATGTTTGGGATGTTGTCCCAAGACAAGAAGGGAAGTCATTTGTAACTTCCAAATGGATCTACAAGATCAAGCATGCTGCAGATGGTAGCATAGAAAATATAAAGCAAGATTTGTTGCTCATGGTTTCTCCCAGAAAGAAGGAATAGACTATGAAGAAACTTTTGCACCTGTATCCAGATACACTTCTATTAGATCAATACTTTCCTTGGATACAGTGATGAAATGGAAGATACACCAAATGGATGTCAAGACTGCCTTCTTGAATGGTGTAGTGGAAGAGGAAGTATATGTGGAGAAACCACTCGGTTTTGAGACACATGACAGGGAGTCTCATGTGTGTAGATTGAATAAATCCCTTTATGGTTTGAAACAGGTACCCAGGACATGGTATGGCATAATTGACAGCTTTCTATCCATTTTGGGATTTACCAAGAGTAAAGCAAATTCCAACCTTTACTACAAGGTTGAAGATGGAAACCCAGTGCTGCTCCTACTGTATGTAGATGATCTATTTGTAAAAGGTATGATTGGGTTGATTGCTGATATGAAGAGGAAGCTTGCTGCTGACTTCAAAATGAAGGACTTGGGTATGATGCATTATTTTCTAGGAATGGAGGTGTGGCATAATGCATATGGAATTTCCATGGGACAAGGGAAATATACAGTAGAGATCCTGAAGAGGTTCGAGATGATGGACTGCAAGGCCACGACCACACCTTTGGCATTGAACCTGATGCTATTGAGTGATGCTTCATCAGAAGTAGTTGATGCTATGATGTATCATCAGATGATTGGGTCCTTGATGTACCTGATGAACACGAGACCATATATTTGCTTTGCTGTGAACGCCTTGAGTCAGTTCTTGACAGATTTGAGACATGTTCACTTGATTGCTGCAAAGCATATTCTGAGGTACCTGAGGGGTACAGTTTATTATGGGCTCAAGTATAAGGTGAGTCAAAAGATTAACCTGGAGGGTTATGTTGATTCAAATTGGGCAGGCAGTTCCATTGATAAGAAGAGCACTTCAGGGCGTTGCTTCAATATGGGATCAGGTGTGATCACTTGGTTTGGTAGGAAGCAATCCTGTGTGGCATTGAGTACAGCTGAAGCAGAGTATGTCGCAGCTTGTTCAGTTAGTTGTGAGGCAGTATGGCTGAGGAAGGTACCGTTTGATTTATTTGATCTCCAGTGAGATGCTACTTGTATATATTGTGACAACTAGAGTTGTGTGAAGTTGTCAGAGAACGCGGTGTTCCATGACAAATCGAAGCATATCGAGATCAAATATCACTATATCAGGGATATGGTGTAGAGGGGAGTAGTGAAGATCTAGTATGTTGTGATGGATGAACAGATAGCTGATGTGTTGACAAAGCCATTAGTTAGAGTGAAGTTTGAGTGCTTCAAGGAGAAGCTTGGTGTTCTCCAGATCAAGGTTCCTTCCAAGGGGAAGTGATGAGTCTGTGAGCCATTCTAACATGGTGAGAGGATTGGTTCCTTCCATGGTCAGATGTAAGGGCTGAGCCATTCTGTCATGGTGAGAGGATTGGTTCCTTCCATGTCAGATATGAGTGCTGAGCCATTCTGATATGACTGTAGGATTGGTTCCTACATGATCAGATATAAGGGCTATTGCCATTCTTGGAATGGAGATGCCTGGTCAGTTACGAGGAATACTTGGTATAGGACTGAGGGCCATTCTGATATGACTATGGGATGTGTTCCCACATGATTAGATATGAGTTCATGGCCATTCTGATGTGATTGAGGGATGCGTTCCCACTTGATCAGATATAAGGTCTGATGCCATTCTCTTGGAGAATGGAGGCACCTGGTCAGTTACTAGGAACCCTCAACCTGGGGTTGAGAGCATTTCCAACATGGTTGCAGGATGTGTTCCTGCATGGTTGGATGTAAGTGCAGAGCCCTTCCAGCATGGTTGCAAGATGTGTTCCTGCATGGTTGTTTATAAGTGTAGAGTTCTTCCAACATGGTTGCAGGATGTCTTTCTGCATGGTTGGATGTAAGTGCAGAGCCCTTCCAACATGGTTGCAGGATGTGTTCCCACATAGTTGGATGTAAGTGCAGAGCCCTTTCAGCATGGTTGCAGGATGTGTTCCTGCGTGGTTGGATGTAAGTGCAAAGCCCTTCTAGCAAGGTTGTAGGATGTGTTCCCGCATGGCTAGATATAACTGCCGAGCCTTTCCTATAGGGTTGTGGGATGTGTTCCCGCATGATCGGATGTGAGTGATGTGCCTTTCTGATGTGATTATAGGATTGGTTCCTACATGATCAGATGTGAGTGTTGGGTGTGCCTTTATGACATGGTATTGGATGTGTTCCTCTCATGGTCAGATATAAGTGCTGGGCAGGCCATTATGACTTGGTTTTAGATATAAGAGCTAAAGAAGACCTACATGGAGGCTAGGCCTACAACCAACATGAAAAATGGATGGCTCTGTAGAACTTCCTGTGATGAGAAGAATCATGATCTAGTGATGATGATACAACATTGATGATCCAGATCCAGAGATGATGCTCTAGTGATGATCTAGATCGAGTGATGATCCAGATCTAGTGATGATCCAGATCCAGTGATGATCTAGATCCAGTGATGATGATCCAGATCGAGTGATGATTCAGATCCAGTGATGATGATCCAGATCAAGTGATGATCTAGATCCAAAGATGAAGAGGACTTGAAGATGAAGATGACGAGGAGTCGATTATGATCCAGATGATACAGAGAAGAAGACTTGTGCTGATAAATTGTGTCGAGATAATACCTTCATAGTTAAGAGGGAGTGTTGATGTAATTGTAAGTTCGGAATGTATTCACTTGTATTTCTTATGTATTGTAACCTGATGTTTATTCCGGGATATACTTTATTCATGTCATGCCCCAATGTTCCTATCGGGAGGTTCTATAATGTAAACAAGTCATGTCAAGTCATTGTGGGTAACCCTCCTATTGATCAAGGGTTAAAGTCCCCATAGTTTCGGGGCACTAGGGTTGTTAGACTCACCTAGTGAAGTCGGCCCTAGTAGGGTTTAGTCAAGCCAGGAGATAGTATAAATAGAGAGCTATCCTCTCTATTTATAACACACTCACTCACACTCAGTTGTAGAGAATAGCTGAGGAATAAGAAGACACTGGGGCTAGGAAGAAAGAGGTTACTACTGTCGAGAGATCATCTTACTATTTTGGGGTTTTACTTTTGGTGCTGATTCTATCTCTGAGGAAGTTGTGTGGTTTTCTCCATTTATGGTTTCTCCGAGGAAAAATACTGTGTTCATTGTCTCTTATGTTTCATTGTTGTGCTTGTTATTCTCTCAGTTAAAGATCCTAATATAATGCTAGTTTAATGTTAAAAATCTAATAGCATGTCCCCAATGAGGGTGGGGTATAAAGAGTTAGGGATCGATCTGGTTGAACCTTTGCAAGATCAGCCTCACAAATCTTGACGGCCACCCATGGGGGATGAAAAGAAAGACAAGGGAATAGAAGATCCTATCAAACTGTTGCTTGAGGAGGTCCTTGAAAAACAAAGGAACGCGATGATGGATAATTTCTCCTATATCCTTCAACGACTCCCCACTGGTGGTGCATCTGCATCTAGCAGCCACTCTGGAGGTGCAACCCCTTTTAAGGTACAAGTAAACTTTGACATTACCATATTTTATGGTCGAATAGATGCAGATGCTGTAGATATATGGTTGAATACATTAGAAGGATATTTCTCGATTCATGACTTTTTTGATGGGGAAACGATTACTTTTTGTCTACTCAAAGCCACCCCCCATGTCAAAGACTAGTGGGAAACCTATTGTGAGAGAAAGGAGGAGGAGGATCCCTCTCTGTTCTTGGCCGTACCCACTTGGAATTATTTACAAGATGCCATAAAGGGACAATATTATCCAGTGGGGAGCTATGAGGAAAAGTACATACAATGGACTATGCTGCGAAAATAAAGAGATCAAGATGTGCATGAGCTGACGAATCTGTTCCATACCCTGAACACCAAGTTGGGTATCAAAGATTTAGAGAAAAATTTGGTGCTGAAGTATCGCAGTTGTCTGCATAGATACATTCAGGAGGAAATGGAGTTCCTCGACATCTCTTCACTTGGTACGACATATCGGTATGCTGCCAAAATTGAGCAAAAATTCAAACAGAAAAAGCGAGACTTTGGATCTGCGAATTAGAAGCAAGGGAAAGGTGCCCCCAAACCGCAAAACCAAGGACACAGCCAAGGCATGGTGACTCAAGAAAAGTTACCAAAGCCATAAGTAAACAAAAACACTGCAAATTTGAATAAGGAAGTGGGAAAGTGGTGTGAGTTCTATAAGAGCTCCACTCACAACACAAGTGAGTGTCGGGCCAAGCAGTCACTAGTGGCCGAGATAAAGGATTCTGAATCAAATGCATACTTTGACACTGAATCAAAACCCAAGAAGGGGAATGACAGAGGGAAGAATATTATCGATGCAGATCCCAACACCACCATTTCCACCATGAAGATCCAAAAGGAAGAACCATAATATTCAAAGGAGGAGGAGCGTCTTCTCCACTCCCAGATGTGGGTAAAGGTTTCCCCGCTACAGTTCATTATCGGCAGTGGGAGCCAAAAGAACCTAATTTCAGTAGAGGTTGTGAAGTGGTTGGGTTTTCCAACCACAACACACCCATAACCATACACCATCAGGTGGCTTCACTAAGGACGAGATCTCCACGTCATCCGGTAGTGCTTCCTTCCCTATAGCATCAAGCCCTTCACTGATGAGGTATTATGTGATATTGCTCCTCTTGATGTTTGTGATGTATTATTAGTTCAACCATAGTTATGGAAGCAACATGATGTGTATGAGTCCCAGCCTCATTTTGTTATTATTACGTTGGGAAATAATTTGTACAGGATACCAGAGGTACCACCTTCTACCGCTATCTCTTTGGTTACTACAAAACGATGCAGTAAGCAGGGATAATTTTAAGGGTGAATTTTAGCCTAGTGGGATATTTTTCCATGTTTTTCTCCCAAAAAAGATTCACCATTTTGCATTTTTTGAAGCCCTGTATTGCCCAATTTTGATGGGGTAAAATTTTTTCACCCTAAAAATCGCCAAATTATTATATAAACGATATAAAATCCTTGGAAATTAAAATATTTTTTGAAAAATATCACCAATAATTTTATAGTTGGCGTTTTAAGGATTGGTAATATTCACCAACATTTATACACTTTTAAATAAGTATGGTTCCTTAAAATCATCCCTGGCAGTAAGCTCATTTACAAAACTAGGAAGTTTGTTTTCTTGATGATCCACCCTCAAGGCAAGAAGAAGATTGTGGCCACGACCTCTAGACAGGGCCCCTCCGCACGACAACAACAAATGGACAAGGTCATGGAGGAGTACCGGGACATATTCACCTCACCCACCGAGGTGCCTCTCCATTGTCAGGTCAAGCACCCCATCGATCTGACCCCATGTGCGCCGCTTCCCAATGGACTGATCTATCAATGCTCTATTGTGGAGAATGATGAAATCAAGAGGAAAATTCAGGAGCTGCTACAAAAGGGTCACATCTGGCCAAGTTCATCACCCTGTGGGAGCCCGATTGTGTTAGTACAGAAGAAGGATGGGACTTGGAGACTCTGTATTGAATATCGGGAAATGAACAAGATCATTGTACAAAATAGGTACCTGATCCCATAGATTGATGGCCTCCTGGACCAGCTTAGAGGGGAAAAATATTTTATCAAGATTGACTTAAAGTTCGTGTATCACTAGGTACCAATAGAACTAATCGATCTGTAGAAGACTGCCTTCAAAGACAAGGAGGGGTTTTTTGAATGGTTGGTCATGCCTTTCGGGCTGACAAATGCTCCTGCAACCTTCATGAGACTAATGAACGACATCTTGTGGCCTTTCACCAACTCATTTGTAGTAGTGTACTTGGATGACATCCTGATATTCAGCCATACTTGGGAAGAGCACCTCCACCACATCCAACAGGCCCTCTAAACACTGCGGCAGCACAAGTTGTGTGCCAATTTGGACAAGTGCACTTTTGGCATGACCCAGGTTTAGTATCTAGGATAAATTATTGATGAGTGTGGGGTACATGTGGATCCAACCAAGATCCACATTAGAGGAAATTTCAACTCAAAATGGGCCTCCTAAAATGAACTAATAAAATAATAGTTAAAATAATAAAATAATATTTATTAATTTTGGAGGAAGAAAAGAAAAAAACTACTTTTTTGTTTGTATTTTTGACATATCTCCCCGTGTTTTTACTCAAATTTCGATCGGGAGAGCTCGTTGGAGGCGGAATTAAATTCCACATCCAACGAGTACCCACTCGGCATACTTTTGATGGACCCCGCTACCCCAAAAACAAGAAATACCTGAAAAATGGAATGATGACATCATCATTCCATTTTTTCAGGTATTTCTTGGTTTTTTGGGTAGCGAGGTCCGTCAAAAGTATGCCGAGTGGGTACTCGTTGGATGCAAAATTTAATTCCGCATCCAACGAGCTCTCCCGATTGAAATTTGAGTAAAAACACGGGGAGATATGTCAAAAATACAAACAAAAAAAGTAGTTTTTTTTATGATACCTATCCCTAAATTTATATTAAAAAGTGTTTAAGACCTATACGATATTTCAAATTTAAAGCAATTTCATTGGCTAACACATGATGACATGGAATTTGAATAAAAGTTAAAAGGCCCATTTTGAGTTGAAATTTCCTCTAATGAGTCATTCAGGATTGGCCAGCCCCAACTACTCTAACATAACTTCACAGCTTTCTAGGCCTTGCTAATTTCTATCGTAGGTTCGTGTTGGGATTCTCTCATATCACTTGGCCCTTGAGTCAAGTCACCAAGGGAGGAGTGAAAACAAAATTATTTTCATCGAAAACTCAACAGAAGGCATTTGCAGAATTGAAACATCGCCTCTGCTGTGCCCCAGTGCTCACATTACCAGACTTGCAACAACCATTTGAGATCGAGATAGATGCCTTTGACTATGCTATTGGGGCAGTCCTTACTCAGTAAGGGCATCCAATTGCTTATCACGGTGAGACACTATCTGACACAATCTGCAAATATCCCACTTATGTCAAAGAGATGTATTCCATTGTAGACAGCCTCAGCCGACCACCAATCGTGGCAATAACCACCGTGCTCGACTCTTGTGGGCATGAGACTTTTGATTGGCCGCTTCTCTACAAGATAAATCCAAAATTCAATCACACATACCAGACACTCTTGGAGGGAAACCAAGCTCCAAATTTTCACCTCCAGGATGTACTACTATGTCACATGGGACACCTTTGTGCTCCTTCAAGCGAGCATGCCAAGATGATTTGGGAAGCACACTACAATCGGGTCGCTGGGAATTTTAGGGTCAAGAAAATAGTGGTAGTACTACAGAAGTATTTCTATTGGTCGAACCTTTGACAAGACGTCGGGAAGTACATCCAATCTTGCACTTTTTGCACCATTACCAAACCATCCATCAAGAAGCAAGGCCTCTATAATTTGTTTCCTACCCCTAGTCTACCTTGGGAATCCATATCCATGGATTACATGTTGGGCCTTCCTTCTACTAAGCACAACAATGACTATGTGTTTGTGGTCATTGACAGATTCTCAAAGATGGCTGTAATGGTGGCCTGCAAGAAGAATATCATAGCAGAAGCCACTGCTAAACTCTTCATTGAACGAGTGTGAGCACACTTTGGGATCCCACAGTCTATAATCTCAGATTGGGATAGTAGATTCCTTAGTACATTCTAGTCTAGCCTATGGTCAATGCTAGACACCAAGCTCACTAATTCTGCAGCTTTCCATCCCCAGACTGATGTCCAGACAGAGGTCATCAACAGGATGACCGTACACATTTTGTGCATGTACAACTCAAAGCATCCACACACATGGGATGAGAGCCTCCCCTATGTACAACATAGCTATAACTGGTCCCTCCACAGCTCAACCAACGACAACCCATTTCAGGTGGGCTTGGGATTCTAGCCACTATGTCCCATTGACGTAGCCATGCTATTTGCAGCTACTCAGGCTGATTCAACTCATATCTAGTCTGAAGTTTCCAAGGCAAACAGCTTCATTGAGCACATTCAACATCTTTTCCAATAGGTTCATGACATATAGGACAGATCCAATGCTAAGTACAAGCAACGACATGATCAACATCGGGTGCAACACAACTTCCATGTGGGAGACAAAGTGTGGCTACATTTGCAGAAGGAGTGCCTCACTGGACCCCACTGCAAGCTTCGCCCACTCCGATATGGGCCATACACCATCTCCAAGGCTAGCGGGGAAAATGCCTTCAAGCTCAGTATTCCACCATTCCTTGGTCTGCACCCAGTTTTCAATGTGGACCGCCTTAGGCCCTGCTTTCCACCTCTACTAGACACATCAGACATGGTAGAACAACTCACACCAACATAGTTAAACCCCGACTACATGGAACAAGCCACAACTGATCCGATTATGGACGCACAGATCAAGAACACCCGCCAGTAGAAGATCTGGCTATATCAAGTTGTCAAAGTAGGCCAACTCCTTCACCAAAGAAAGTGGCTCACTAGGGACCAAGTTCAGCAGAAGTTTCCTCATCTCATGGAGGAACTCAACATAATGGGGACCATTGCTTCCTAATGGGGGAGGGATGATCCAGGAGGATATTGGTGGCCACCCACCTATTCCACTTGGACCCCCACCATTTTTTCTTTCATTTTTCTAGTTTCCTTAATTGTAGCACAATTTACTATTTTTGGTAGTTTTCGGGTCCTAAACTTCCGGATCCGTTTTGAGGCCCTAAATGACATTTGTTCAACATCAAATGGTCGGGAAAATATGAATCCGTTTTGGACTTAATATTTTTCATTTGGGGATGTAGTCCTTAAACAGATATTTTTAACGATGTATCATGTGCATCAAACGGAGGTAGTACGCTAAAGTTATGACCTCGGGAAATTGATGTACCAGGTTACCCAATGGGGCCCACATTCTGGTGTTTCATCTCCTAGGGTTAGGTTTTTGGATGTGTAGGGTTTCCATTGTTTCTCAATAATATATAGTCCTTCGAGCCTCACTGTAACACAGATTTCAGAGGCATGTAGCCACCACATCTCTTCTCAGAGATAAGCTACCAGCACTCTAGCTAGTTTATTTCCATTCTGTATGTAAACAAGTTTCAGTTATTGATTAATGAAATGAAGTCTTATTTCTGCTGCATATTTGTTTCTATGGTTATTTGTGTATTCTGTTGTGTTCTTGCATAAATATGGATCAATGGGAGAACCCTTTTGAACCAACCTTTCCTTATACTTAAATGTTTTTCCATAAGCAACAACCTTTGTCTGAAACACCCACTTGCATTGAACTAATTTTCTTCTAGGTGGAAGGGAAACTAGCTCCCAAGTAGCATTTTCCGAAGAGAATTAAACTCTTCGTCCATGGAAGCTTGCCATCTCGGATATTTTCGAGCATGGTAGTAAGAATTAGGATCTGACCCAATTATTAAATAATAGGTCTTGGATAGTAAATCGTCATGGAAAGAGAGCACAATACCCACTCTTTGAAATTTAGACTGGGTTCTTCTTGGATCTGCAGTATTTCCAATGTTTTCCCCGGCGAAAGAAAGTATCCTCTTGGCCCAAGTTAGGAGATTTTTTTCACTTCAGAATATGATTCTGAATATGATATTTATTTCTCACTAATATCATATATCAGTTCTGCAAAATCAGAGTCATCACTCCCACTTTTATCACTCAAATTGTTAGCATAACAACAAGGAAGATCAACAGAAATTTATTCAACTAGCTCTACCTCTTGGAGAGGCTCATCAAACTTAACACTTATTTTGATGAAAATTTGTTTTGTTCTGATATTCAGCATCTTGAATCCCTTGGATTATTTTGGATATCTAATAAACAAACATTCAACACTTTACAATTGCAAATATTTCCTTTTGTCAAGCGAAATCCGAGCCCATGCAGTGGATCCAAACACCTTGAAATTTGACACATCTGGCTTGTGTCCAAAATAGGCTTCGAAAGGTGTCTTACCTTTCATGGAGGAGTGTGGAACTATATTTTGAATGTATGCAAAAAAATTCATGGCCTCAGCCCACAAATGTTTAGCCAATCCTTTTGCTTCTAGTATGCATGTGGTCGTCTCCTTGAGAGAGTGCTTTTTCCTTTCCACTACACCATTTTGCTAAGGGGTGTAGGGAATGGAATGTTGGATATTGATCCCACTATTGAAACATATATGAATTAATTAAGAATGGATATATTCCCCTCCATTATCATATTGGAAATATTTCATCGTTCTCTCAGAGGCATTTTCAACCAGTGCTTTCAATTCGGTAAATTTCTCCAACACTTCAGATTTTTTCTTGATGAAGAAAACCCAAGTGTACCTTGAAAAATAATCTATAAAGGTGAGAACATACCAGGATCCATTCATTGATTTGGTTGGAATAGGCCTGATGATATCAGAATGAATCAGCTCCAAAATACTCTTTGCTTGGTTTTCCTTCCCTCGATCAAACTTGTGCTCAGGGTGTTTACCGACAATACAACCATTGCAAATTCCTTTGGTAGATTTGATGACTGTAAGGCCTTCAACCATGGAATTTTTCTAAATATGCTGCAAGTATTTGAATTTCAAGTGACCAAACTCATGCCAAAGTCTACTGACCTCATTTCCATGAGTCATAAGAGCGGTGGGCTTTGCATCCGCCAGAAAATGGGAAAACTCATAGGGTTTCACATGATGGTTTGAAAGGCCTTTTGCAACAAGTTTATTAGATGCAATATCATTGGTTTCCACATCATTGGGGATGAATTTTACTCTCTTGGGAACTCCAGTATGATTCATTTGATATACACTCAGGAGGTTGGAGGCCAGAGAGGGTACATACATAACATTGAGAAAAGTACCATGTTCAAGATTTATTGTACCTTGTCCTTTCGAAATGATGGTGTAATCATCCCATGTGGATGGGTATGCTCTTGTCGGTGTCCAGGTAGGAAAAATAATCTCTGCTTTCCATCATGTCATTCGAACCTCCAGATTCTATGAGCAGAGTTGTGGGCTTTGAGATGCTTCCCATGAGAGCATGACCCCTTTGTTGGTGGAAATCCTGATCTTGGTTATCTTTTTTTTGAATGTTCTCTGGAATATTGATGTTGTTTCTCTCGAGAAGAGAGGTCAAATCATCAAGTTTCTTCTTCATGCATGCATGCGCATGGAGAAATCCATTCCCGCAGTAAGAACACTTGACTTTATCCTTGTCTTGATGTCCTTTGTTCTTGTGTTTGTTAGAGCCAGAAGACTCCTCTTGTTGGTTCTTTTCTTTAGGATTTGGAGCATCTACTTTAGCCTTTTGATTCTTCTTCTTCCCTTTACATTTCAAATATTTTGACCTCAAAGCAAAAAAGTCTTGATATTTTTAGTATCTAAGGATCCACATTTGAACAAGCTTATCATGCTCATTTTTAAGGGTCCTTATGAAGGCATCAAGAGAAGGAATTTTGTAGTTTGGGGTTGTTATCTTACCCATGTGGAATGATGAAACAAAGAAGGAATAGTGTGGACCCAATTTGGAGAGGATATCTAAGATGAGTTGGTCATCTTCCTTCTCCACCTTGCACTGCTTTAGCGGGAGCACTAGATGCTTGAATTTTATGAAAAATTCATTCATGGATTCACAACTGCTTGGATTCAGGGAGATCAAGTTGTTCTCAAGCTGATAGATCCAAATATCATCTTGTTTATCAAAAAAGGTAGCGATATGATCCCAAATCTCATTCGGAGTCTTCAATCCCTATATGTGGAAAAGAAGATACTTGGAGATAGACAAACATAGAAATCCATAGGCCTCATCCAGTTTATTCTAGTATTTTATCTTCTCTGCAGCAGCATTAGGCTGTAATTTTGTGTTCATTGTGACTCGGTAGATCCCTCTTGAATGGAGCAGAATCTCCATATCCTCCTTCCATTGGTGGTAATTGAAGGAGGTGAGAGGATCCAGAGAATGAGACATGGAGCTACTATAGCAGGTGTAGTCAAGAACTTGTAAAAACCTACAATCAACACAATAAAGTCACAGTAAGGTCATACAACCTGCACATTTCAGGTTTCCATCACACCCATCATAATTGATCAAGCAAGCTTGATCAAAAAATCCTTTACTTGGGGTATTAAGTGGTAAAACTTCAGCTTTTGGTGCAGTGCTGTAATTTGAGCATTTGCTCAATTTGTATGCCAAATCCGACAAAAATCATGTTTTCTTGAGGAATGAGCTTCGTCCCGCCATTAGCTTTGATACCATATTAATTCTATCATAGCAATCTTTGCGACAAAACATAGACTCACAATAGATTCAAGACAAATTGGAAATGAAATGATGCAATGGTACTGCAATAAGAGGTTGCAGCTCTGTTATAATCAGTAACAGAATGAATAATACAATACTGTGTCATGCATAATGCATGAATTCCAAGCTAATTCAAATACTCAAGGAGGTCATTCGAATTTCATGGATGGATGTAGCTTAACTAAGTGTCAGCAACACTCGACACACTTAGTTAACCACTAATCTAATCCATAACTAACTCTCACACTAAGTCCTAATTGAATCAGAGTGCAATAGATGATTGAGTCTAACTGAATGTGACTCAACACATGTAACTGTATGTCCAACTCAAGGTGGTAGCACATCCATAACTCCAAGTAGCTCCGATGGATTTAACTGAAGTGCCACTTGTCATCAGAAGTGGTTGGAGGCATCATAGTTGACTCCAGTTCATAAATATTGGCCAAAAATTGACAAATAATGGATTGAGACACCTTTACAACTCAACTTAACTTATTTTTAGGTGAATAAACAATCAGTTAGCAATTAGGTGCACTTATGACACTCATTTCACCCCATAATTTCTCCTCGATTGAAGGAGGAATCCTAGTTGGCCTCCCTGATTGAAGGAGGAAGCCCAGTTAACCTGATTGAAGGAGGAAGCCCAGTTAACCTGATTGAAAGAGGAAGCCCAATTAACCTCCCTAATTGAAGGTGAAGGCTTAGTTCACATCCTTGATTGAATGAAGGCATGGGTATGCTCATGCTGATGTCATAGTGTGCTCATATGATGCCAAGTAAGTCAATCAAACTTAGGATAGTGGATAAATAGGCCAAAATTGACCAAATAAGTGTGTAAGTTGGGTAAATGACTCCAACATTATTATGCAAGAAAATCATGTGGTATGTTATGATTCAAGAAAACTAAAAGAACATGAAAATAATTATGCTACCCATGATTTATAAATTTCTTCCATAATGTATGCTTTAAAAATGTGGAGGTACTCTTCTATGAGCATGAAATTTGAGATTGGAACAAACCACTAAGGTATGAAATATTTGTGTGAACAACCAATACTAAATGCAAGGCAAGCTAGATGGATAGAAATTTTATCCGAGTTTGATTGTGAGATCAAACACAAAAAATGAAATTAAAACAAAGTAGTTGATGCACTCAACAAAAATATGCATGAAATGCAAGTGGCATCCATTAGCATTTTCCAGTCATATTTGAGGCAAAAGATTGTTGGCTCTCTGGTTGAATATGAACATTATGTGCAAATAAAAGACTAATTACAACAACAAAATTTGGAGAATAGGTATGAAGGTTATCATTTGAAGGATGATAGAATTCTTACTTATACAAATAAAATGTACATTCATGACGTGGCATGTTTAAGGATAAATTTTATGGATTAAATCCGCAATATACCTGAGACACCAGAAAACAATTGCTACAACAATAAAGAAATATTTTTGGTTGGGAATGCAGAAATAAATTGTTGAGTAAATTTCTAAATGTATGAAATGTCAACAAGTTAAGGGTGAACATCAACACCCAATAGGTTTATTTCAACCTTTTCTAATTCTAGAATGGAAATGAGAAGTGATAACTATGGATTTTATTACCGGATTTCCAACTACTTCAAAAAACATGATTCCATCATGGATGTGGTGGATAAATTGTCTAAGGAAACACATTTTATTCCAGTTAAATATATTGACAATGTTGATGATATATAAATAATATTCATGAAATACATATTCAAATTTTATGGATTACCTAAATGAATTACATCTAATCATGAAACAAAATTTACCTCTAACTTGTGGAAAATTATTTTTGCAGTTTTGGGTACATAGATGAACTTTATAACTACTTACTATACACAAATAGATGAAAAAATGGAAAGAGTAAATCATGTTATTAAATATATGGTTATCATGTATGTGATGATAAACCATACAAGTGGGAATATTATCTACACTTGGTAGAGTTTGTGTATAACAATGGGAAACAAGCATTGCAGGGAATACGTTCATTTGAAGCTTTGTATGGTAGAAGGTGCAGGACACTAGTGAGTTGGGATAATCTAGTGAACATAATTGTGGTTGGAATTGAAATTATTAAGGAAATGAACCAAGAGGTTGCAAGAATATGCATAATTTAAAGATATCCTAAAATAGATGAAAAAACTATGACTATATGAATCAATTGCATAGGGAATTTAATGTTGGGGATCATTTTTCCTTCCAAGTGAGGCAAAGGAGGAGTTCCTTAAAGCTTGGGATTTGTTCCAAAATATCACCAATATATTGTGGGCCACTTGAATTTCTTGAAAGGATAGGTCCAGCTGCATTTAGAATTTCATTTAGTGCTAACAATAGAGTTCATAGTGTTTTTTGTGTTTCTTTGCTTAAGAAATATGGACATGATCCTAACCATGTAATTTATTGGGATGTGATCCAAGTGGAACATGAGGGAGTATTCCAAAAAAATCCACTATAGATTGCCGACAAAAAGGTGACTTTTCTTTGGAACCAAGCCATAATACATGTAAATATCTAATGGAAGCACTTTGGTCCTTATGAGGCTACATAGGAGCTCAAGGATGCCATGAGAGAGTCATATCGATTTTTGTTATGATTTTGAGGAAACATTGGGGACAATGTTATTCCAATGGGAGGGGGGATTTTATTATCCTGGTTTTGACTTAAAATGTATCATATCAAAATTATGTAAATGATGTAAATATGCTAGTGTAGATTCATAGTGCGGAGCTCAAGGACAAGGATCGACTTTGAATGACTAGGCATGCATAATATTTCTATATGAACCATGTGGTTGGATTGTCATGCTAAATTGAAAGATATGTAAATAATATGTTGAAAAATTAATTAAAATGGCCCAAGATGGTTGCGTAAAGATCACTAGAAGAGCTATGATTCCACTAGAGGATAATATTTAAATGGGGGCCTATAGGATATTAAATCCTCTATTGTCAAGTGTCAACCTTAGAACTCATCATTTTGTTTCCATGTTCCTTAAATGAGCCAATTACTTTTTTTTTACTACTATTAAATGCAACCATTGAATGCATGCGTGAGGTTGGTGGGGAAAGAATTCTCATGTAGTTATGGAAGCATGATATGAGTATACTTCTATGAAAATTGTAAGAGTCATCTCCTCTATGGTGAGAATTTATGTTAATTGTATTTTCACCATCCTCTCATCTCTTTTGGAGTCTACCACTCATTCTAATTCAAGTTTTACACTAGGTGGAGATAACAGATCATTATAGGAGAGAATAGAGGCAGAAAGATAGGAACCATTTCACATTGTGTTTTGATATTTTTGAATGATTGAGAATCCATGGATTGATGTTACAGGAGGTTCTCCAACAACATACATCAGGTTGGACTCTTTATGCACACACTGGTAAGAACTGCAAGGGTTGGATTTCTTGAGGTAATTATGGATCAATGAAGGGAAATGTTTTCATTGTGTTGTGTGGGGTAGTAGAAAAATGTTCCATGGTAGGAATGGCTACGTGAAATCCATGTAAATTCTTAGAGGTAGGTAGTTTAGTTAATCATGAGAGAAAATGGGTTGTGGGATGAGAGATTTAAGACTATAGGTGTTTCCTTCACCTTGGTGGCATCATAGCCTAGATTGGGGGTGGTATCTATAGTAGATACATATGGTTGGGTATAAAAATGTTATTACACATGCATCTTCTTTGTTAAAAGATAAGTATTATCTTGTATAGGAATGTGGAATGATTTTATTTTCTTCCTATGATTAATATTATTATTTACGCATGATGTATGTGTGGATAGAGTTTCATTCCTACTGTGTTTTACATTTATTCATTTTCACACACATTTATAATTTATGAATTTGTATTATGCTCTATGGGGTGAAATATATAATCTTGAAATTCATAAATACCCCCTCGTATGGTTGAAATAATGTATGGGGATGTGACAATCACCATTGTTATCCACCTGAATGGCACCTCTTCGTCCGAGTGCCGACATCCCTCATGTTGGCACACAAAAGGACATCTATGGATTGAGGGTTTCCCAAAACACTATAGATGGGCTTATTATAAAATACATTCCTCATCCATCCAGCTGGTTACTTTGACTTTTTAACTATGTCAAGTCATATCCGCAACCCTATATATATGCAACTCGTGGATCATACATGAGTGTTGGTTGCTGCAAGTCGCGGATGGATGTATACGTGGGTTGCTCTTATAGCAACTCGCGGATCATACGTGGGTTGCCATTCTTGATACCCATGGATATGTCCCTTTGACATTAAAAATAAAAACACACGATTACTTGAGATTAGTTAATCCATTTACCTTAATCTCCTTAACTGTCTCAACCTCCTCAACCTTCAAAACTGCCTTATTTCACCATGTATAAATACAGGCCTTGGGGAGGGTGTTTGATACATACACTTGGAGAGAAAAGTTATGCTGGTGGAGTTTATACAGAAGTCTTTGGAGTAGTGGAATTCAGAATCCTTTGGCTGCAGAGGAGTCCTTGTCTCAGGCGTTGGGTTGTAATCTGAACTTCCTCATTATTGTTAATAAAGCGAATCCTTCTTCCATATTGTGTCTTGAATGTGTCTCATGTATTATGGTTTGATAAATGTTTATGTTTCAGCATATTGTATATGATTTATCTAACCTGTTTATATATATGAATCATCTTGTATTTGGAAGATTGATCCTTGACAAGTGAAGGAGAAAGCATCCCTGAATACTTTGGAGGAGAAGCAGAGCGGAAGAGGACAAGCTAGGATCAACCATCGTGTATCGGGTGAATCCTTCTCCTATTTCCTTTACTGCAATATAGAGTCAATTGTCTGCAAGTTTATTGAGTATGTTGGTAACCCCAGAACTTCGGTTATAAGGTGTTTATTCCTATACAACAGAACTGGCGACTCCGCTAGGGAGCCCAAACTGCTATAGGTTGTTTTTGTCACCCTTGACTAGTCTTTGCTTTGAATTCTGTGTGTGATCGTTTATCCTAATTCATACTTGCCTCAGTATTTGAAAGTCTTGGGAATTTTTCTTGGTTTTTGAGAAAAATCTTATACCTATCCGTGAGTTTCCCTTCTGCATAGTCACGGATACAAGTCTACATACGCGGGTTGCTGTATTGAACAGTCGCATATCATCCACGGGTTGCACTTATATACAGTCGCGTATGTGCCTAGAAGTAGGGATTTTTTAAGTTAAGGTTTGCTTGTTCCTTTCTTTGTGTAATCCCTGTTTGTGAGGAGATTTTCTTTATGAATGTTGTGTAGCTTGTCTAAATACCTTTGGTGATCACACTTTGTGCTTTTTCAAAATCCCTTGAGTCTTTTTTGCTTGGATTATTTCTTGCTTGCATGCTGAAGTAGTTTGGCCTATTTGGGTTGTAGGTTAAAGTGTCTCTATCCAGATCAGTGATCAGGGTCTTGGGCTCTGTTTTTTCCAGTCTGTCTTTTGACAGTGGCTGGTTGTCACTTGCCTTTATAAGTCTACAGTGATTTTTTTCATTGTGTGCACCCAAGCTAGGGTTGTTAGCCTTCCTTTGTTGGTTGTCTTTTGGTTCTTTCAGCCTGTTTGCTTCAGTTTGTTGCTTTATATAGTTTATTTGATTCAAGCTTTCTCAAGTACAGTGCATTGTAGGTGCATGGTAGAATTTTGAGTATTTTTAAAAGTGAAAAAAAAACATTGTTAAGCTTTTGCATAAGTAGTGTTTATTTCAATTTAAAGATATTATCTCAAAAACTACAAAAATATAGGCTTAGTTTCTTTTATTGTTGCTTTCAATTCATCAATACATATTTGCAAAAAAGAAAAAGAAGTTTGCTTTTATAATGGTAATTTTGCTTTCAATACACCTTTACTTTTATTTATTTCTTATTGAGTCAAAACACCACAAGTACACCACCTCCATTTCCTTCCGAGTAAGAAACAACCCTTTAAAATAAACATATAATTTAAAATTTACTAGTAAATTTTGTTTTTAGGGGCCTTTCACCTACTAGCTTAGGCTAGACTTATGGGCTAGGAAGTGTAAACTTCCCACAAGTTATAAAACTCAGACGTAGTGGACCTTTCTTTAGGTAAATCCTTGACTTTATCGACTATATCTGGGAAGCTCCTCTCAAACAGGAGTTAAGCACTAGGCCACGTGGAGGCTTGGATAGAGGAGATAACCCTCTGAATCATTGTCAAAGCGTAACTCAGGAATTTTATGCATCTGGGGATTCTGTCCTAGATAGAGTTTTGGGCTCAACTACCCTGCCCATGCATATGAGTCTGGCTTGCGACTGTCCCCCCAGACTATTGGTATAGCCAAGGTAGCCTTTAGTCTCTTGTCTTTTAGGGTTCATACCTAGGTAAACCAGAAGGTTATTTATGGTTCACCTTGGGCTTGGAAGGTAACCCTTGTTGAAAGTGTAGGAGAGAGGTTGGTTGATTCCTCTGCTTGTGCCTAAGAACCACTTCAAGGATGCCAAGTAATCGTTCATCAGCTTTCTTCGGGAAAGTATATCTTTTACCCTCATTTGATTGCTTGAGGCTTTAGGATTTTTTTAGTGTATGCTCTGTGGTTTTTCCTGTGTTTAGTTGGCCTTAGGGTGTGATTTGTCAAATTTCTAATTCTGGAAGACCAACCTGTTAGAAGGTCAAGAAGGTTGAGAAACCTTCCTCCTCTCACCACATTGGAGCCTCCACCTTTACCCCAAAGGCGGATATTAGACACTGACGGTTCATTTGAACCAGTAGGGATAAGTGAAGTTCTTGGTGAACCAGAACTGATAGCTAACCATTTTGATTTTGGCACAGTTGAGATAGAAGAATTGCAGACTGACGAGTTTGCAAGAAACTTTAACACCCCCTTGACTGATTTAAACGATCCTGTGATCATTCAGGTTAGACCTTTTGATTCACCTATATTAGGTGTCCCTATGGGTAGGATCATGTCTTCCACGGAAGAAAGACCTTTTTTGTTCACCTCAGCCATTTCGGCTGAAGGGGTACTACCTCCCCCGGTAAGTGCCCCTAGATCTAGTCTACCTTCTACACCTTTGACTCCAGCGAGCCGGGTGGTTCAGCCACTGGTTCACTCAAACATAGCAGGTACTTCTGGTGACATGGTTACTGGGATCCCCAGTATACCTACTATTCCTTCTTCCTTTCCATATACTACCCAGAGTGGTCTGGTAGGATCCTCGGCGTTTGTCCAAGGATTTCCTTGGAATGGGGGGCATATTCCCCCATCCAGTCCATACGTAGGTCCATCTCCTTCCTATGTAGGAGTGCAGTTTGGAAGCAACACCTCTTATGGGAAAATTTTCCAAACTCCCATTTTGGTTCCGTTCATGAGCTCTCCCTTTTCGTTGTTCAGCGGAGGGATTCCAGCTCCTATCTTTCAGACCCCCGTTTCTATGGAGATGGCCCGAAATTATTATACTGCACCCCCTACACACAATCCTGTGGCTTACAGATGGAATCCATTTTAGAGTAATATTCCCACTTAGCAACCGGTGGCAGGGGGAAACCCCACTTTTACCCATGGGCATTCGGGGGCAGGTCCCTCAAATCCCCAAACTGGCACATTTAGTTCCCCGGTTCGACCCAAAATTCCATTCATGGCAACTTTAAACTTGCCAGATTTGTCAAAATTGATGAATGACCTGGTGAGGCATGACCCCTTGTGGCCACCTGTTCCCACCAAATTGCCATCAAACATCCCTAAGTTCGAAGGAAAAACTGGTGAAGATCTTGGGGCTCATGCCACCACATTCCATTTATGGTGTTCTTCAAATTCTCTGAATGAAGATTCAGTAAGGTTGAGGCTGTTCCAGAGGACCTTGACAGGTACTGCGGCAAAATGGTACATTGAATTTCCTTCTGCTGCTTTTAGTAGTTTCTGGGACTTGGCTAGTGCATTTCTTAGCCACTTTCAGCTTCCGGTCCGATATGATTTCGGAACAGACTTGTTGTATACTTTTAGGAAAAACAAAGCTACCCACATCTCTTATCATATCCAAGAATGGAGGAGGTGAAAGAGCCTTATAAAAGCCACTATCCCTCCTGAGTTCCTTTTAGAGTGGTTCCTTAAATCTCTGTTGCCATAAATATCTAAGGATGTATCCACCTCAGGAGTGACGAATGAAGAATAATCCATTCTCAGGGCCCAGCAGTTGGATTTGATTTATTCACAATATGGGATCTTATATGAGATTATCCTTGAGGCACCGAGGCCTTCGCACGATGCAGAGAAGCCTAAGCCTGGACCCCATGCTGATGGTGTGGTTGGGTCCGTTAACTCTCCCACTGTAGAATCTTTGACTAAGCAACTTCATCAGTTGTCCGTCAAACAATCTATGGCAGAGGCAGCAAAGGCTACCCCCTCCCCCCAAAGTGCAAATGTTTTTGCACAAGCCTCTCGGAAGGGAAATCAGCAGCCAGACGGGAAGAAAAAGAAAGGAAAGAAGGGAGAGGGAAATCAAAACAAGAAAAATCCGGCGAACAATGCTGATGGGGGAAAAAAAGAAAAGAATAAGGTCAAGTTCCCTTATAAGTTATGCCAAGAGGGCCACCTTACTCACCTTTGTCCCCTTATGGATCAAGCCCAGAAGTTGCTTAAAGCTCAACAATCGGTTGTCCTGAAGGATCCTTTTCCCCAAGGATAGAACTCTGCTTCAGCTTCTAACGTAGCGGGGGGCACTCAAACTGCCCCTGACCCAAATTATATCAACATGGTTCGATCTTCGACTTTGTTGCAGACAAGGAAAAAAAATTATGAGAAAGAGACTCTTGAGAAGGGTAAAGCTGTAGGTGAAACTTCGAACCCTCTCACAATAGAGAAGCCTGCTGAAATTATGCCGAAGATACCGAAAGGTGTCTTCAAGAAGACCTTGCATAACCCTAATGCTAGGGTTGATTCGAACTACTCTGTGGTTGAAGATTTAGCTCAAACCCAGTGTGCAATGTCGACTTTAGAGGTGTTATAGAGTTGTCCCGCTCAGCGGAATGCCCTCTTAGCAACTTTAGGTAGCATGTACTCTTCGAGTCTCATGGCGAAATTTCATTTATCTGATGTTAAAATTCACTTGCCTTACCATGTAGCCCTATCAATAGATGTCGTCCATGGTGGTAAGACCATTGGAAGGGCAGTTGTTGGTGAGGGGGCCTCTACATGTGTTATGTCCTTGACCTGTTGGAAAGCTCTTGGATCCCCAGAGCTGGTCCCATCAAACACTTTGCTTTTTGCTTTTGATGGAAGATCCTTCCATCCGCATGGTATCCTACTGGCTTTTGAGGTTAAGTTGGCAGGAAAAGCAGTGTCTGTTGAAGTAGAAGTGATTGATGCTCCTTTGGACTACAATTTTCTTCTGGGAAGGAACTGGACTTACGCGATGTCTACTATTGCGTCGGTCGTCTTTCGTGTAGTGGTTTTTCCACATGAGGGCAAGTTGGTTACTATTGACCAACTTGATTTTACCTAAAAAGGTTGTTTAGAATCTAATGAGTCTGCTGTGCCATTGGTTGATCAGGTCAAACCTACTGCACAGAGCTTGGGGGATGAAATGTACACATCACTGATGGGCACATTTGATCTTCCAGCCCTGGTTAATTATATTGGTTCTACTAGTGTGGGGAAGTCCATCGCTACGGTTGTTGATAGGACTGATCCTTGGGTCCTCCCAACCCCCCATGAACCGGAAGTGCCCCTATCGGCAATGGAGGTTGCTTATCGAGATATCACTCAAGCCACTGCTAACCCCATTCCAGATCCTCTAACAGTCTCGGATGATTTGGAAGAAGTCTATTTTCCCGTATGGGCAGAAAAATCTTCGCATTCTATAGATTGTTTAGACACGTTTTTACCTTCCAATGAAGCTATTTTGGAAGCCATGAGTGGACGTGATAATATTTGTGAGGATCTTCATCATCGATCCTATTTTCTTTTAGACCTAAGCAGAATAGAAAACCAAGAGTTTCACGTGATACTGTCAGAAGATGTTGATATACCTATCAACCCTTTTCCTAGAGAAGGAATGTTTTCCAAGGGGAATATGGAAAATATTTTCGCTACTATACCTATTAACATCTCTGTAAATCCTGATGTCATGGAAAACATATATATAGGTGCAAACTGCTCTCCTAAGGAGATTGCTATCTATACTGCCCTTTTTAAGGAATTCCACGATATCTTTGTCTAGTCATATGAGGAGATGCCGGGCATAGATTCATCGATGGTTGAACATGAAATCTGAACATATCCTGATGCCAAGCCAGTTCGACAAAAATTAAGACCCGTGAACCCGCGTAAAGCAGTGGTTGTGAAAGTTGAAGTTGAAAAGCTGTTGAAAGCTGGTTTTATCTATCCCATTGCTTGACTGAATGGGTGTCCAACCCTGTTCCTATTGATAAAAAGCAAGGGACTATCCGCGTTTGTATAGACTTTAGAGATCTCAATAAATCCTGTCCTAAGGACAACTACCCCACACCATTTATAGACCAGATCATAGATGCTTGTGCGGGAAGTGAGGTGTTTTCGTTTATGGATGGTTTCTCTGGATACAATCAGATTCAAATAAAACCGAAAGACCAACATAAAACGGTTTTCATTTTCCCTTGGGGTACATTTGCGTATAATAAAATGCCCTTTGGATTGAAAAATGTTGGGGATACCTTTCATCGGGCTATGAACTTTGCTTTTCATGACATTAAATCCATTGTTGAACCCTACCTTGATGATCTTCCTACACATTCTCGTAAGAGGATCCAAAATTCAGATCATTTACAGTTGATATTTGAAAGATGCAGATATTATAAAATCCACTTGAATCCCCACAAGTGTGTATTCTGTGTCGAGTCAGGAAGATTACTCGGATTCATAGTATCTAGTAGAGGCATTCAGGTGGATCCTTTGAAAGTTGAGGCTATTGTAAATTTGCCTCCTCCTCGTTCCCTCAGGAAACTTCAAAGCCTACAAGGAAAGTCTAATTTCCTTCGACGTTTTATTTTTAATTATGCCATGATCACTAAGGGTTTCATGCGCCTGCTCAAATAGGACACCCCATTTGTATGGGATGAAATCGCACAACTTGCATTCGAGGCATTGAAAAAATCTTTGCTGTCAGCACCTTTATTACGTCCACCAGATTATTCTAGGGATTTTATATTATATCTGGCTGCGTCGGATTCGACCATTGGGGTAGTACTAGTCCAGGAGGACGATAAGCTTGTTGAGCATGTTGTTTATTACCTTAGTTGTGCTTTGGTTGGACCTGAACTTAGATACTCCCACGTTGAGAAATTAGCCTTAGCAGCTGTTTATGCTGTGCAGAGGTTATGTCACTACATTTTACTGAGGACCACCATAGTAGTGGAAGATGTAAATCCATTCCAATATGTTTTATCCCGACGGATTGTTGGGGGAAAATTTAACAAGTGGATAGTCATTCTCCAAGAGTTTGATTTGGATTTCCAGTCCGCTAAGTCTAAGAAGTCCTTAGTTTTTGCTGAACTTATAACAGAATTTCCTACTGAAGAAGATGTAGTGGTTGAGGATGACTCATTCCCAGATGAGCACATCTTCCTGATATCTACCTCTGATCCTTGGTACAGAGTTATTCTTATATATCTCCAGAATTTGAAGTATCCTGCAGCTTCCTCAAGGGAGGAATGGCGTAAGTTACGCCTTCATGCCAAGAACTACCTCATTATAGGAGATACATTATATCGACGAGGGGTAGATTCCATTTTACGTCGTTGTATTACTCATGAGGAAGCGGAGATTGTCCTAAATGATTCCCATAGCGGAGCGTGTGGGGGTCATTTATCTGGGTTAGCAACGGCCCAGAATATATTGCGTGCTGGTTATTTCTGGCCCACAATCTTTAAAGATTGTGTGGAAGCAGTGAAGCGCTATCATCCGTGTCAGCTTTACACCAGGAAAATGCGGTCACATCCTGCTCCGTTATTTCCCGTTGTCTCGGTAGGCCCCTTCATGAAATGGGGGATTGATTACATGACATGCAACCCATCCTTGGTTGGGGGGCATAAATATATCATTGTCGCTGTTGACTATTTTACGAAATGGGTAGAGGCAATTCCTACTTTCAAAGCCGACGGGGAAACAACAGCTTTCTTTGTATTCAATCATATTATTGCACGGTTTGGTATACCCAAAGTGATTGTCACTGACCATGGTAGTCATTTTCAAAATAACATGATGACGGAACTGACTACCATGCTCGGATTTAGACAAGAAAATTCTTCTCCATACTATCCGCAAGCAAACGATCAGGTTGAGGCTGTCAACAAGGATTTAAAAACTATCCTTACATGGACAATTGATGTATCCCGCTGTAATTGGCACATCATGTTATATCCTGCTCTTTGGGCTTATCGAACCAACATAAATACTGCTATGAGTTTCTCCCCTTTCCAACTCGTTCACGGTGTGGAAGCAGTTACTCCGATCGAATGTGAAATCCCGTCTCTTCAGATATCTATTCATGTGTTACCTGATACGACTGAGCTTGAGGAACGTTTGGTACATTTAGAACACCTTGATGAACAGCGTAGAGATGCACTGACTGCTAATTAGGCTCATAAAAAGAGGGTTAAATCTTAGTATGATAAATCGGTCAAACCTAGGGTTTTTTCTGAAGGGGAACTTATCTTGCTTTGGGACCAAGATAAAGAACCTCTGGGGGCAGGAAAATTCAAGGCTATGTGGTTATGACCCTATGTCATGTCGAAAGTATTAATTAAGGGTGCATATGAGTTAGTTGATTTTGATGGGAATAAGCTGCCTGAGCCTAGAAATGGGCTCTACCTGAAGAAGTACTATGCTTAGGCTTAGCGCTTTTTCTTGTATTTTTATGTACATTAGGTTGTCGGTTTTGTTTTTTATACTATCTGCTGGTTGTTGCAGATGTCTTCTGAAAGGTATTTAGGATTCGCTGATGGCGCCAGCCGTCATACTTGTAACCTAGCTTCGACAGCATGGGTTATCTATTCTCCCTCAGGACAGCTTGTTTCCGCGGAAGGCGCTTGTCTAGGTCCTGCTTCTATTAATGTTGCTGAATATAGAGATGTCATTGAGCTCCTATGGGATGCTTTGTCACATGGCATTACCCAGCTTGAGGTCCATTTGGATTCTCAGTTGGTGGTTTCCCAGCTCAATCGAGCTTATCAGGTACGAAATCCTATCTTATTATGTCAGTTCATGCAAATTCGTTTATTGGAAAGACATTTTGAGGTTATTACTTTCAATCATATTCCAGGAAACCAAAATTCATTGACTGATGCATATGCTAATTACATTTTGGATTGGAATCTCACACACATTTTATAAAAATATTCAGCGGACATATGAAAAACATTTGTAAATAAACTGACAACAAACATCAATATATATATATATATATATATATATATATATATGTAAAATATCTGTCTGTAGATAGGTCAAGTCTGATCCTTAGATCTCGTCATATACAAAATGTACAAAATGTGGATCATAGTCCATCAAAATGCCCTAGAACTAAGTAGGACCGCCCTGGCCACTAGGACCTCCTTGGTCCCCATGGTCCCTCTTCACTCTAGATTCCTCAGCCTCCTCGGCTTCGGCAGCCTCCACCGCATCTATGTATACGAGCACTGCTCTAACTACTCGTCTGAAAAGACGTAGCCAAACCGGTGGAACCCCCACAACAAAATTGTGCATGGCTGTAGGGATATGATCCATTCGCATCGTAAGTACTTGTTGGGTCAGCCTGGCTAGTTTCCCCTCTAGTACCCTGATCAATTCTGGATCCTCTCCCACGACATGATGAACAAACATGCGAGAGTGTCCTTCAGGGTGGACCGGTCCAATATCTGCATTTTGACACAAGAATAGGGTTAAGACTTGTACATATGTATATATCTATCATTCAAAAATTCATAAAAATTTGAAAATGATAAAAATTAAAAAATTCCTTACCTAGCTCTCCCCATGCTCCTCCTGGAGGGAGGACAAGGTTGGGGTCACCTCGGAAATCCATCCCGGCATATGGAAACTGCTCCAATGCCGCTAGCTGTCGTTTCCACCATGTGTAGAATTCATAATCATAGACATTGTGTACTGAGTCCCCTCCTCCTTGACGGAGGAAGATGTCTCCCCACCTGTTTAGCCTTGGCTGACATGCGGATCTGATCGGTAAAGGTATAGCAGGGCTCAATGCTGGTACTCTCGAAGAAGAAGAACGCCACTAATATGCTTGCATAGCCAAAATTCTTGTGTCTTCCTCTCTTGCAGTCAGATAGTTGTCTCCTCATGATGGAGGCCACTCCTGAGCACCAATCATAGAGAGCACCTCTAAAACAGTCAATTGCCACCCTCATTTGATTCCTGGTGGCCAAATGTAAAGATGTTGATCCTGAAAGTCTCACAATGGTACTAGCTAAATCTTGGAGAGTAAAATATTGGATATCTACAATTGGAATGCTGGTTCCTCTTCTCTGAGTACCTAGTGTATAGAATATGTCTACATAGTTTTGGACACTTAAGGGGTCACCGCCCCTGCCCATGCCCTCCAAGTTCACCAGTGCTCCCCGTCGTGACAACCCGGTAATGAAATATATGTCTTCCACGGTAAGCTCTAAGGTTTCACCTTGTAGATTGAACATCCCCATATCATGATCCCAATAATTGACCATGAACTCAAGTATGCAGACATTGGCCCACATGGGTGATGTACAAAATAATTTCAGTAGCCCACTGGTTCTCAATGCCTGTATGGTGGGTGCACTTTGGAGTGCTGCTTGGTCCATTATTTTGTGCTCCCTTTCCCTCCACTCCAGAACCATATTTTACCTATCAAATACAAGCATTTTGATTCAGTATTTCCATATCAAAATTAAAAATTTTTACATATATTTAAGCTTTTGTCCTCCACGCAGTATCCGCGGCTGTCTATTTAGACATGTCGCGTGTCATCCACGACTGTCTATTTAGGCAACCCGCGGATATAATGCATATCCATGAGTTTCCATATCAGCAACCCGTGGATGCGTCCTGCTACAGTTTAGGATGCTTTTAAATATTGAATTCAAACTTAAACTTAATATTTGCTTGGATCAATTTGAAGAGCTTAGGGTGTAGGCTTACCTGAAGCTAGAGGATTTCGATTTCATCGATCCAATTGTCCACAATGATCGATCAAAGGTAGAGGGTAAAACTTGTTTTTTATGGCTCAAAAGTTCAAATGGTGAGTTTGTTTCAATTTTCAACCTATTTATAGAAATTATATTTCATAAAGTGGGTCTTTTTCTATAGTTTGAAATGTCAATCAACTAATACCATACTTTTTGTGCCTTGGAACAGGTTTATCACTTTTCACAAAGTGTTGTTGCTCCAATACATGTTGGCATCTTTTCACTCCACATTAACCTTAGCATTCAACATTTTTCCACGGACTATGGTATTCTAAGCCATTAGTCCCTTGTCTTTACCATTGTTCCTCCGTGGCTAGGACCCTTTTTTCATGAATATCCTTCTTATATGCCTTTGTCATCCTTTGGTACTCATGCCGCCACAGTTCTAGGTTCAGGGGTATCCTCTTAGCTATTTTTCACGCCAAATAGAGCTTCTTTTGAATCTCTGTTTACAAGCTATCCCTTTATAGGACTTCCCACCCTTATGGAGTTTCTTTAGGCCCAGGTTTGACTCCTTCAAAATAGACTTGACTGCCGAGTTAACTCGTCCATTCAAGCTCGTTAAGAATATGTGAATGGGCATCCGCATTGGTGGTAGGTTATCTCTTTCTCGGACCATGCGGAATAATATGAGAAAGGATCACTCTCTTTTCTTTTGAATTGAGAAGAGTATTCTCAGGTATAGGTTTATCACTTTTCCGAACCTGAGGGACTAAATTTACGGAAAAGGAACACCCAGTTTGAGCTTATTTTTCTCTTTTTCGTGCTCTGGACCCAAACATGAAAAATATTCCGAGTGTACTTTGTGTCTTTGTCATGCTCATTAAACACTTAAGAACAAAGCAACAAGTTTATTGTTGTAAGTCCCATTTCTCGTAACCAAATGGATCTTTCGGAGTGATCTTGCTTTGCTTCACACTCGTAAAACTCAAGCTATTTTATGTTGTTCTGGAAAGAGTGTTGGGTAGGTGGTAATTTAAGCTTTTTCGGACCTCCCTGACTAAGTACAAAAAAGGTTCACCTTTTCTTCTTCGGAAGTTAAGAGAGTTCTTCTGTGGTTTGTTTTATACTTTTTCGGCCTTAGGAGACTAAATTGGATGAAAAAGGACCCCCTTGGAGTCTTCTTTAGAGTTTTCAGACTCTCTAAATGTGAAAACACCGACTGAGCATGTACTAGTTCGGGCTCATTAAATCCACGAATTAGTGACACTATCAAGCATTATTTTCCCATCTCTTCAAGCTTGTTAAAAAATGAAGAGGGAATCGAGTTAACTTTCCTGGACTCGTTAAAATTTAACAGGGAAGATAAGGAAGAAGTTTTCTCTTGTTTTTAGTAATGGTAGCATGTCATCCTTGAACATAGCACTCTTTGTTTTCTGATATCCATGTTTCAGTGTCCACTTTTGTTCATCTATCACTTTGAGTTTCTTACTCCTCCTCTTGTCCATTATACCTGGGGAATCTAATCATGTCTCCTACATGACAGATAAGTCTAGTTGTTCTATCTATTAGTTATACGCTACCTTGGGTCATCTCTGTGTTGTGCTCACTGTTCAAGGACTCTTCCCAATGTCTGATCTATAGCCTGATCCCATCATTGTTACATCTATTATCTATTTGTGTCTCCCTTCTTTTTCCCAGTTCCTAGTAACTCTTGTGATCTGTTGGAGGATCTATTGCCTTCCTTATCACAGCATGGTTCCGTTTCAGCACTTCCTGATGACGAAGACCTAGAGTTTTGACGATGGTACCTCAGGATTCATTTTCATCATTGGTGAATTCCTTTGCTTCAGTTATTGATTATCATCTATTGATTGAAAAACTGTTGAATCATTTCCATGTTCGACTTCAGCTTACCCTTATTCACATGGCTTGGGTTGTACTGGTTCTTTGGGATCCTTTCTGAAGAGCTTAGTTCCTCACCTATGGACTAAGTTGCGAAATATTATGTTCTATTCCTCTACACAGCTTCCAGATCTTTGAAGACTCATCATTGTATATTGTGGCTTCGATCCACCTTTGTAATATACGTGGTTTTATACCCGTATCATATGATGTACTCAAATATTGTAAAGGAGCTAGTGTTCCAGTAAATTGAACATAGCATCCTCAGATGTAACTTTGTATATGACATTACTATGTATTTGTTTCAGGTACTCTTTTTGCTCCATTGGATTTTTGAGTTCTCCAAAGATAAAGATTATAATGTATTTCGGCCATCGTTTCCCTCTGAACTCACACATTAGGGGGCATCTGTTATCCACCTGAATGGCACCTCTCCATCCGAGTGCCGACATCCCTCATGTTGGCACACAAAAGGACATCTATGGATTGAGGGTTGCCAAAAACACTATAGATGGGCTTATTATAAAATACATTCCTCATCCATCCAGCTGGTTACTTTGACTTTTTAACTATGTCAAGTCATATCCATGACCCTATATATATGCAACTCGCGGATCATATGCGAGTGTCGGTTGTTGCAAGTCGCGGATGGATGTATACGCGGGTTTCTCTTATAGTAACTCGCAGATCATACGCGGGTTGTCATTCTTGATACCCGTGGATATGTCCCTTTGACATGAAAAATAAAAAAACACGATTACTTGAGATTAGTTAAGCCATTTACCTTAATCTCCTTAACTGTATCAACCTCCTCAACCTTCGAAACTGCCTTATTTCAGCATGTATAAATACAGGCCTTGGGGAGGTTGTTTGATACATACACTTGGAGAGAAAAGTTATGTGGGTGGAGTTTATACAGAAGTCTTTGGAGTAGTGGAACTCAGAATCCTTTGGCTGTAGAGGAGTCCTTGTCTCAGGCGTTGGGTTGTAATCTGAACTTCCTCATTATTGTTAATAAAGAGAGTCCTTCTTCCATATTGTGTCTTGAATGTATCTCATGTATTATGGTTTGATAAATGTTTATGTTTCAGCATCTTGTATATGATTTATCTAACCTGTTTATATATATGAATCATCTTGTATTTGGAATATTGATCCTTGACAGGTGAAGGAGAAATCATCCCTGAAGGCTTTGGAGGAGAAGCAGAGTGGAAGAGGACAAGCTAGGATCAACCGTCGTGTATCGGGTGAGTCCTTCCCATCCTCCTATTTCCTTTACTGCAATCTAGAGTCAATTGTCTGCAAGTTTATTGAGTATGTTGGTTACCCCAGACCTTCGGTTATAAGGTGTTTATTCCTATACAACAACCATTAATTTGGATTCCTAGTTAGTAGAGTATCAACTAAACAATGTTTATTAGCTTTATGATCCAACCATTTTAGGAATTTTTTAAGGATATGTATTCTTGAACTCAATTTGAATTTATATCTTATGTCACATTTCAAGGAGATTAAATGCATTGTATTATTCTTTATCTAATTATATAATTTATTGAAATCTATTACTTTAAACTATTATCCAAATGCATGCATGTACCATACAACCATGATAATTAGCCAATCACACCATTTTACACTTATAAGTAAAAATTCATAAAACCATGTGTATGTATATATAAAAAGATATATATATCATCATGTTCATACAAAAAATGGATATATAGTGTATATATGCATCGTCAATCTAGATAGCCTCCCACATATACATTTTGAAATATATACATAAGCTGTGAACTACAAAAAAAGCTATCATGAGATGAAATCACCAAGCTCATTAATATGAACCCTGTGATAGTATATAACTACCATGGATATGAACAACATTATTCTAATTTTTTGAAATGAAACTTTGATGACATTTTTATAGATTTGACAAGGAGACTCCTCTATCCGCATAATGGGAATCCCATCATAAGCCCCTCCAATTTTCTCCACATGTTTTGCAAAGCCTCTCTAGCATCCTCATCTTTGGAATTTAACTTTATGGATTCTCCTTAGCTTTGGAATTTAACTTTATGGATTCTCCTCATCTTAAGTTAGACACTTGGGGGGGATATCCTTTGTATTTTTGGACCTACATAAATGCCATGAAAACTTATACAACTAGTAACATCACATATTAAAAAAATGTTTATTTTTTTTACATTTTTACATCAAAATAACCCTACAAAATTAAATAAGTTTTACAAAAAAACAAAACATTGTAGAAACATTTGCTAAAATGTGATTCTTACCAATGGGGTCACATTAGGATCTAGGGGGAAATGCTGGATCTAATGGCCAACTCAAAAAAATACTTATCTAGGTCTTAGTACCCTACCAATATATGCCATAGATCACAATGCTTGTGCTCTTAGTTCTCTAAAATAAATTTTGAATCTCATAGTATCTTAGTGCATCTAAAGTCAGTTGGTTTCTCATAGAATCAACATCTAAATATTCATGCTCCCTTTCATTCCACTCAATTGTGGTGGATGGACTTGCAAAAAATTATAAACAAGATGGGTTAAGTTTTCATTTCAATATATATATATATATTAAGGGGGGTCACGACTATTACCATATACAATCATGGTCATTCATAATTTTGTATAGAAAAAGTATGAGTAGGGCCATATTCTCATTATTAATCTATGCCAAAACTATGGCCTTGCAGTCATGGTACAAATAGTGTTTTACATCCAATAAAATGAACAAAACTTAAAAATTGAACCAATAGAAATGAAGAGGGGGTTATGATGACCTTCCTACTAGTGTTGTCAAATTGAAAAACCATCAGTTGAATATTCCATAATCTAAGGTTGATGTTTGGGGATAAAATTGTTTTTGTCCAAATTTACCATATTACTATGGTGAAAATGACCAATTGAGTCATTTTCATCTATGTTATGTCATTTTTGGACCAAATTTCACCTCTACAACTTTAGAAAGTCCATTTCCCACTGTTTTATAGAAGTTGACCATTCTAATGCCACTTAAATTTCTTATAGATGGTTTTCAATTGGCAAGTGTTTTCTATCGATTGTTGTTAATTATGTGCATGATAGTGCATATTCATTTCTTCATTTTGTTTTCTCCCCGTTTATAGGTAAAATGATAATCTTGTCATATAGTGATAGGTTTTTAGATTGCACAATGCACATATAACTAGAAGTTGTGCCAAAATTTTTATTGGTCCCATAAGTGTATATCAGCTTATTTTTTTCTATTACTTATGTAACTATGAATACTGCCTCATTTCCATTCACTATCCAATGTTTATGAATATTGTTATCACTTATGGAGGGGACCCATTCATGAGTGTTTACAACTAGCCTAGTACCTTATTGCACTTGTTTTTCACAAGATAACCCTGTACACTTGGAATGTAGCTTTTCATCCTTATGACACTCATTCCCTCCATTGTAACATGGAATAATTTTATATTTTAATCCAGATAAAAAACATGAAAAAGAAAAAATTGATAGAAAACATAAAAAACAAAAAATGTTGTGGAAAGAGTATTAACCCTTATTATTTGTTCTATTAATGTGGAAACAATCAGTGATTATTTCCCTTGAAAATGGCACATGTATACTTTGAGCCTCCTATAGTTAGGTTTAGTAATTTTTTTATGAAGATGTACCATGATGATGAGTTTACTCAAATGATTTTTTATCTTTCCAATCATCATAGAGCCTCCATTTAAGCCTCCATAATGGATGGATTATATCACTAGTTTTTATTTAAGTTTCTAGTGTTCCCAAGTCATATATGTGTCATGTTCATGTTCAAGGGAAGTTTGTAAACTTGTATTGGGAATTCTTCATATTTTTTGTACATTTATGTTAGCCATCCTCATATCAAGAAATGCCGAGCAATTTTTCATCGTCAATTTAAATAAACAACTTAGTTACATGTCTCATTTTAGTTGATGAAATATGCCTTAATTTTGTCCTTCTGATGGGCCTCTCCTTATCAACTTCAACTCAGTATCTAGGAAGTAGGATTAGAGACACTTTACAATACCTAGGGGCATGTAGACATTAGTGGCAAGTTCCTTGACATTTAATAGTGGGTATACATCATTGACTTATATTTGACTTATTCAATAAGGTGTTCAATGTCAAAAGTTTTATTCAATATTTATCATTGTGAAGGAGAGATCACTTAATGAAGATTTCAAGAGAAAAAACGAATATATTTGAAGAATGATATAGGTTGGTTATAGAAACCTATTTTAAAATAATATATCGTTTTGAGAGCCATCATTCTTTTATCGTAGGCTCAGGGAATAGTCGAAAGGAGGATTTTTTTTACTATCTAGTTCTCTTGTATATGTTATGAACTTTGTTTTTCCCATAAATTTACTATTATAAAAATGTTAGCATTCCTTCTATTTACATGCTTGAGTTACCTTAAGAAATTCATACCTCATCAATTTATTCCATGGTGGGATAATTGCATAAGTAATAACAAGATTGACATTTTATGTTGTTTTCAAGGATCAATTGTAGGATAATATCATGGCCCCTCATATTTTTTTTGCAAGAAAGGATAAAAAAAAGGGTTCAACAATAATATGAAGGATAGATGGATCTTGAAATGAAGGATTCTACTAGGCCCATTTATGGTGAGACATGTTGTAGCATGGAACTAAATATTAAGCCGCTATGGGGAAGAATCTACTAGATGTTTAGGTATGGAGATTATTTGGAAAATATTCCAAGCATAGAGGGATAAAAACCCAAGTTATACAAGATTCATGATATTTAGAAGTTTCATCTACATAAAATTATGCATAAAGAAATAACAATGTTGTGTGCACATGCCATATCATGGTTTATAGGAAATAATGATATTGAACATGGGTTGATTTATAATTATCAAGGGGAAGATACTACTTCTTTACAACTATCAAGTCTTGATATTTATTATAATATAAATGAATATGAAATTGAAATGGTAGATGAATAGATCCCACAATGAGATGATGAAAAGAAGGTGGTTGGGATTGAAAGCATTCAAATACGGGCTAATAGGAACTCACCTAGTTGTAAACATTAAACATCCATACCACTATGCAATTTCCATAATCTACAGACTAAATCATGAAATGAATTCAATCATTGTCAAAGATGTTTGGATCCCACTTATGTATCACATAGTCAATAATGGTCAATTTTCAATTGGGTAGACATTTTGTCTACCACAATGAGAGATGCATTTTCAACAATTAAGTATTGGGCCTAGAAATACATATAGATTTTTTCATGTCTTCTTACTTGTTGGATGTTTTTTCTGCAGCTAGCAATTTTCTTGGAATAGGGTGGAAGTGGTAGGTGAGTGATCCCTTAGTCCATGTATATTGCCAAATATCATCGGAGCATAAGTATAAGAGTAAATATACACAAATTTGTGACTATTTCATGGATCTATTGTATACACTTATATTCAACAAGATAATTAAATGTATGATTGAAGAATAAATATGGTTGATAGGAATATTAGGTGATTGGTACATGTTGAGGTATTTCAATTACATCACAGTGTTTGTGTGAGGCCCGATAACATTTGAAATGTATATACTACTCTAAAATACTTAAACAATAAAAAAACTAACAATTGCTTCTCTAATGTCACTACTAAAATAAACGATCACTAATACGTGTGCATATTTTCCCATGACAAATCGTTTCTATTGCAACACTTTTGTGTCTATATAGGGACGAAACTGGACCCATATTTTTCATGGAAACATTTTTGTCGTTGTAGCAACACCTTGAAACTTTCATTGCTATGGAGACAGGAAAGAGATGCCACTAGGTGTGGTTGGATGATGCTTGCAAATAAAATTACGTCGCTATAGCGAAAACATGTTCAGAACTATATCAACAAACTTGCGACGGACTATACTTTCTTGAGAAACCCCTCTTCATGCACTTACTGACGAAGATGCCATAAAAGAAACGAGCTATCCGTCGCTATTTTGACAGTAAGGTCTTGCTATAGAGACAAATCTCCATCACTAGAGTGATGACCAATACATTCTTGGGATACAACTCTTTATTCACTTATTGACGACGATTCCATACAAGCGATGACTTAACCGTCTCTCTATCAATGATGAAGTGTCTCTATAGTGACGTAACACTGTGCACACACTAACAATAATTCTATACAAGAGACAGTTGTCTGTCGCTAAAGCGACTGATTGCATTGAATTAAGGAGTTCTTTTCGTCATTATAGCGACACTTTCTAAGTATTTAAAAACAATACCCCACCATAAGAAACATCTAATCTAAATATTGGGATTTTGAAGAACTCTACCAAGAGTGAACATGATCTGATATAACCAATGTCATGTTCCATAGACTTTGTGACATATTAGCTATATAAATAACCACAACAAAAACATATAGCATAACATGTAAGAATGAAGATGATGATGATGCAATAATGAAGATGTCATTTTCAATATAGAAAACTAATAAAGGTCACTATAGGAATATGTCACACCCGATAAGCAATATAAGAAACATATGACATCCATTATCATGAAAATAACATAGTAGAAGCACTTATTATAATTTATTCATGAGTATAGTAGCGTGCATTTAGTCACCCACTCATAGTAGCATTGGACACTTGAAAAATAATGAACATCAATATATCAGTTATGTATTTACATGCACTTTGTAACAACCAACAATAGGTATGGAATTTGAAAAGGTGTTGTGTGTATCAGCGGTAAATATCAGTATAAAAAACATACATATTCAGTCATTAGCAACATTACAAAGTTTAACAAAGTCATAGATAAGATATGCCAAACAAATCTCCATGATCTTCTCCTTGGAATATTCTTTGAATAACTATCTCCTTGAAATGGTAGAGGAGATATTCGAGAAGTCTTTTCTTTGAAGTAATCCTTCACATATTCCTACACTTTGCAAATCTCATCCATACTTGAGATATTAGTGAAAAAAAAGTCAATTTCTAATATTTAATCATAATTCCACTTACAATACTAAAATGAATAAAGTGGAAAATAATAAGGTGAAACCCAAATATATGTATGGAAATGGTATGATGAAAGGTTAATGGGGCGATGAAATGTGAGGAATAGCGAAAGGTAAAGTGGATGAAAATATGACATTTCCGAGTCTTAACATCCTTCCCAACTGAACTTGTTGCATGTCCTCATGCAAGCTTGCATGGATCTTCTTCAGAAAGTTTTGGCATCTGAAGTATGGATTTGATTGATAATGTCTTTTTAACAATGAATGCTTCGAGAGTGTGAGATACATGAGTAACATCTGGCATTTTATTATGGTTGGTTCTTGTGTGAAAACCATGAATACAAAGAATGTTGGACAACATTCATTTCGTTATCTGTTTTCTAGCTGCAATAATAATTTAACCATACATTCAATGGAAATAATAATTTATCAATGTGCATAGAAGACATCACTATGCATAAGAAAGCCTTTTCTTTATCTTTATGAATCATGCCAATATGTATATCAATGTTTATAAAGCAAACTGCAAGAAAGGATTTGTCGGAAAAGAAATGTCGGTGAATGGTAAATGAGATGAAAAATGGGATAATGGTAGTGAATATGTAGTGAATATAGTTCCCCCTCCCCAACTGAATTGGTTGCATGCCCCATATGTTGAGACTCAGAAATGTCATATTTTCATCCACTTTACCTTTCGCTATTCCTCACATTTCATCATACCATTTCCATATATATATTTGGGTTTCACCTTATTATTTTCCACTTTATTCATTTTAGTATTATAAGTGAATTTATGATTAAATATTATAAATTAACATGTTTTTCACTAATATCTCAAGTATGGATGAGATTTTCAATGTGTAGGAATATGTGAAGTATTAATTCAAAGAAAAGACTTCTCGAATATCTCCTCCACCATTTCAAGGAAATAGTTATTCAAAGAATATTCAAAGGACAAGATCATGGATATCTGGTTGGCATATCTTATCTATGATTTATGAGAAACATGTGGAGAATTTGTGAGAGACATGTGGAGGATTTGAAGGGATTGTATTTTGTAATAATAGGAAATTAGTTGAGGGTGGTTGAGAGAATAATGGATCTGTCATTATGCAATGGTTATCTCCTTCTTAAATAAATTCATGTATAAAAGATAGTGCTCTCTCTTCATTTGAGGATAGTATATTAGGAGAAGATTAGTCTCAGATTGTAGAAGTTAGTCTTGACTTTGTAATATGGAGAAGGGAATTCTTATCTTTTGTTCATAATGCTTTCATGATTTCATGCTTTGTCATTGATTCTTGTGATGTAAATTAAGATTTATTTGTTGTTAATGTGAGCTCACATGTGTTCTCTCGTTTCTCTTCATATGTTGTAATCCCTTTATGCAATTTCATGTTTTCTTAGTTAGTTTATTATTATGCAATTTACCTTCAGTTGCGTGTTTCAGCTTAAGGTGTATTGGATTAGATTAGTCTTAGTTTCAAGGGGGATTAGATTAGCTTAAATTAACTTCAATACTGCATATACTTTGCATGTGCTTTGTAAGCCTACGAACCTCGGATTGACAAATTAAATAGTTAGGAAAATACTACAATGGAATTAAACAACAATATTTCCACCTAACATTTTGGTGCCATTGCCGTGGTAAATATCAGTAAAAACCATACATATTCAGTCATTAGCAGAATTACAAAGTTTAACAAATATGAGGTTGAATGTTTATATTAGTACATCATCACAGTGGTGTTTCAGTCACTAACATTTAGCAACAAGATATATCAGTCATCATTCATAACCATTATTAATATCAGCATTATAATGTTAGTATATAAGTTTGACCACACTTTGAAGTGCTAATTTGTGTGCTAACTGTGTGTGTGAATATACAAGGTGTAAACAATCCACTTTTCAATATCAAACCCAAATGAAAAATATCATGAATTAACCTTTCCTTTGTTGCTGATGTGTAGGTTCAAAGGAGAATGAAAAAAGGGCAGCCCTAATGATGGTTGAGTGGGATGTCACAAAGTAAGACAAAAAGGTAGCATACTAGATTAAAGATCAAATATAGGGTTATCCAAAAAGGGAAGCCTGAGGTTTAGGAAGGGTAAAAGGGAGTTGCAGGGGTGCAAGAGAGGAGCAGCGAGGGTGATAAGGAAGAGTTGTGAGGGAAAAAAAGAAGAAACATAATGGAAGAGGATGCTGGGAGAATGGAGGGGTTGCTAACAGCCTGGATAAGGATGAATTATTAGTTTTTATATATCTTATTAGCTTGATTAGGATATTTGTATGAAATAATAAAAAGTACAACTAGATGCAGAAGATATAGGAGATACACAAGAAAAAAATATTTTCACCGGGGAAACCATAAAGGAGAAAACCCCACAAACTTCTTCAAAATAGTAAGATTATCAAAAGCGGTAATAAGAAGTATTCAACAACTATCTGTCTCTCCTCCTTTTGTCTCTCCCTCTCTCTCTCTCTCATCCAAACTTGAGTGTGTGAGGAATGTATAAATGAGGGAGAGTGCTTCCTTATTTATACCCTTTCAATTCACTGACCAAACATAAGACTTGGGCCCGCATGTCTTCCCTAACAGGGCCGAATTCTCCTAGAGAGACTCCAAATACACATTACATGATATTACCTTGGGCACTATTTCCTAGAATTACAATGAAGGTTGTACCTCAAGGTCTAGACACAATTAATACATCATGCAAGGGGGTAAACACCTCCCCAATGGGGGTACAACAACACACAATGATAATATACATCAGAATATCTTCTGAAGTTACAAATACATCAACACTCCCTCTTAATTATGAAGGTATTCTCTATCTTCACAGTCATCAACAGATATATTCAAGTCTTCACTGTAGAGTCATAATCACGGAGTCATAGAGTCATCATCATAGCTGCTTCCATCATCATCTTATCATTTGATCATCATACCATACTATCTTTCATCAGAATTTTTTATAGAGCCAACCCTTTTTTATGCTAGATGTATGCCTAGTCCTATGCCATATCTTCATCACATCTCAAGCAAGCCATCACGTAGGAACTGTCCATGAACTTCTTTACATTTCCACGCCAATAACCTAAATATTCCACCTTCTTGTTGCTGTATCAAGATCATCTCTTTGTCCTTCATAAAAAAAACAAAACAAAACACACAAAGAATCCACGGTCGACCTGCATTCTATCATAGAACCGCCTAGGTGCACCTCTCAGGATTTGTGACCTTATCATCTCAACATGGGAACATACATGTATGGATATATATGTAAGGACTCATTACAAGCCAAAAACCTAGTATATTAGGAGTTTTATGTTCTAGGTCAACCTCAAGGGATTACATCTAAACAACCTGCGTCCAGGATCTTTTTCGTTCAGATAACCTTTGGAGCGTATTACATCCGAGTAACCTGTGTACCATGTCAAGTCTCATTTTTACACTCAGACAACCCATGGGTTGTATTGCATCCAAATAACCCATGTACCATGCTATATCTCATTTTTACATTTGGATAACCCATCTCAGTACTGATTACATCCAAGGATAACCTACAAGCTTCACCAAGACTGATTACATCCGAGGAAAATCTACAGGACTGATTACGTCTGAGCATCCTGCTGCACCAGGATTTTTCCCACTCAGACAACCTTACTCATTTCCCATGTGAGATATTATGCTTATATAACATATCAGGACTGATTACATCCAAGGATAACCTACAAGCTTTACCAGGACTGATTACATCCAAGGAAAACCTACAAGGTTGATTACATCTGAGCAACCTACGAGCTTTACCAGGACTGATTACATCCAAGGAAAACCTACAAGGTTGATTAGATCTAAGCAACATACGAGCTTCACCAGGATTCTACGCTTAGACAACATGTCTCTATATCTATGCTAGAAAACATCACTCCCTCTTTCTAGGGATGTTAATTTGGATCACACCAATTCTTTCTATGAATTACTTAAACTTCAATCTCAGAAGAATTTTGGTCAACACATTGGCTATATTCTCCTCTGCTTCCACATATTGGAGCTTCAATACTCCTTCGTTGCCACATACTGGAGCTTCAATGATCCTATCTACACCATATCCCTGATATAGTGGAACTTGATCTTAATGTGCTTCGACCTCTCATGGAACACATGATTTTCTGATAGCTTCATGCAATTCTGATTGTCGTCGAAGATACAAGTCACATCCAACTGAATATCAAACAAGTCATAAAGTAGCTTTCGAAGCCATACTTCCTCGCAATTAGCCAAGCAAGAGGAAACATACTCTTCCGCAATTGTACTCAACGGGACACATGATTGCTTCCTATTGAACAAGGAGATCATGTCAGATAGCAAATGGAAGTAGAAACCTAAGGTGCTTTTCCTATCAGTGGCGCTACCTGCCCAATATTAATCATCGTAACTGTCTAGGTTAATATTATGATTCACATAACATTTGAGCCCATAATACAATGTACCCTTTAGGTACCTCAATATATGATTCATAGCTATCAGGTGAACATGTCTCAGATCCATCAAGAAATGGCTTAGGGTGTTCACCACAAATAATATGTATGGTCTCGTATTCGTCAGATACATCAATGAACCAATCATATGACTATACATCATGGCACCATCTGTCTCAGACTCAAGCATCACTTAGAAGATTCAATTTATATGCCATAGGTGTGGCCATTGCCTTGAAGTCCATCATTCTGAATCTCTTAAGACTATCCACTACATATTTTCCTTGACCAAGGAATGTCCCATCTGCACTCTGCCATACATTCATGCCTAAGAAGTAGTGCATCATTCCTAGGTCTTTCATCTCAAACTCTATAGCAAGTATCCTCTTTGCATATTTAATTAGTTCCTTTTCACTTGTTATAAACAAGTCATCGACGTATAGCAAGAGTATCACTGGTATTCCATATTCCACCTTGAAGTAGAGGTTGGAATCTACTTTACTCTTTGTAAATCCCAAGCTCATCAGGAAGCTATCCATCCTATCGTACCATGTCCTCGGTGCTTGTTTCAATATATGCAAGTCCTTTTTCAATTTGCACACATTGGTATTCCTATCATGTGTCTCCAATCCCTGCAGTTGTTCCATGTACACTTCCTCCTTGACTACACCATTCAAGAAAGTCGTATTAACATCCATCTAGTGTATTTTCCATTTCATAACTCATGCCAAAGAAGTATGGTCCTAATGGAAGTGTGTGACACCTCAGTTTTGACCCTGTTGCATTTAAATAAATAATGTAGATAATCATGGTGTGGAGCTAGGAAAAAGAACCACCATTGATTTAGTGTTTATGTTTTGGTAATTAAGATGTGGTCGATGGTATTTTTTTATGCTAGCTGAACATTATGTTAACATTGCAATTTTAATGAATGACCCAAAGCCGACTATGTCAACGCAACTAAATGAGATGGGGGCATGATTTTTCCTAAGGATGAGGGAGTGGGGAAATTCGAATTGGGAAGAGCCCCACTTTGGGAAAAACATTTTTTGAATTTCTTGGGCAAGAAATCACCAAAAATGGCCACCTTTCCCTCATGCAGCAGCGTTTCACCTTCCCTCACGAATTGGGTTGAACAAAATGTTTTTGGAAACCCAATTGAGCATTCACGCAGCAACAAGCAAGCAGAAAATGATTATGTGTCTGAACCCTTCACGATTTTCCCATGTTCAACAATTTTTGTTCTCTTCACATTTTCCCCTGTTTGATAGTCATTTTCCTGAATACGATTTTCCTTGAATTCGATTTTGTGTCTTTGATTTGAAAGACCGACAACGTTTTCATTTTGAAATTTTTGCAGCAATCGGTCTGGCATTGGCAATGTTCAAAAATTTGTAAATTTATGTGTGTGTATGTAATCCCTAGCATATGCTATGTTTGATAAATACCAGGACTGATATCCCTGTAGTCTAGACTTGCTTGATAAACCTAGAGTGTGAAAGAACCTCATAGACTAATCTAGAAGGATTGCATGTCCTGAATAGCATTGGAAGGGAAGGCATGGCCTAAGGGACTATGTAGCAGAGAAGGGAATGCTTCCTTGTGTTGGGTGTGTAATTGTTCATAAATCAGGCTAGATCCAGTGTGGGTGTTCATAGCTCTGGGTTTGATATCACTAGCTTAGCAGTTAGTATTTCCACCTCCTTGGCAGCTTCATAAACCCAACTGGAAGGATGGATTGGTTGGTAGCCTGATAAACCCATATGTTGGCTTGGTTGTGTCTCATGTGAATTGGCTAAGTGTAAACCACTACCTGTGTAATCCTGATAAACCTAAATGTGTTGGCTTGACTAGATTTTATTGTATCCTTGGCTATGGGGAAAGTCTGCTAGTGTTCCTTATTCCTTGGGGAAAATCATTCTTAGCTCAGGGGTGGAATTTTTGCTGAGAGATTAAAGAGCACATTGGCCTATGGTTGGGTGGAACGTTGCAGCGACATAGCTGGTTGCGGGACAACCTTCTCCAAAGATAAGTATTCTTGTTTATTTAAGTTTTGCAACTGTATTTTCTTATGAATTATTATGAAATTATCATGAACATGTTGAATGCATGAATGCGTTGAATGAATTATTTGCTTCCACTGTATATATCATGTACAATTCATTATGCATATGTTTATACTTATGAATGTTTTATTTCAAAGCAATTTTTATATTATGTTCATGGGACTTAGATTGCCTAGGTTGTTAGATGCTAGTCATGTCCTCTCTTCCAAGTAAGGGTTGGGGACATGATAGTGTCATATTAGAGATCTAGTTTAAGCTTTGGGACTCAATGGGCCATGAAGAACTAGCCTTTGTGTTCATATAGAAGGAAAGATGGTAGACAATAAATTTTATTTTTGAAATTTTCGTTGAGTATTTTTCCTTGGCGATTGAGAAAGCCAAATGTGAGCCGTTGTAGCGGCTAGGGTGGATAAATGAGAGCCACAACAGTGGGAAGGTTTTCATGAATGATATTCTGTAGTGGCTGGGTCACCAAGAGAGACCCGATATGTTGGTTGTGTTTCTGTGTTCATCGTCAATGCAGCGGATGGAACATCCAAATATCGATGACAGAGAGAAAATTTTCAGTAATTTTCTAAGTGATTGTGTGGTGGATGGATTTTGAGAACCAAGCCGAAACATCGAGAGGAAGTCAAGCTTTGAGCCACAAAAGTGGAATAAATCCGGGGCTTGAGCTGCAACGGCGGGTAGAAACCAAGTTTTTCACCACTGAGGGGAAGAAAATTGACTAAGTGTTGGATTGGTAGCGGCGAGCAAAAGAAGATCAGGGCCGCAGTTACAGATGGAAGTTGGGGAAAGAGTCACTAGGTGGAAAAATAAATTTGAAGATCGAGCCGATGTGCGACAGAATAAATTTGAAGATCGATCTGACATGCATCGGAAGGAATTTGAAGATCGAGCCGACGTGCGGCGGAAGGAATTTGAAGCGCGGGCTGATGTGCAGTGGCAGAAAGTTGAAGAGTGAGCTGCAACGACGGAAAGAAAAGGAAGAAGGAGTTGCTACATGGTAGAGGAGAAAGAAATATCAATCCACTACGATGGATGGAAGATGAATATCAAGCTGCTGTAGTAGGTGAAAGTCTAAAAAAAATTCGATGCAGCGGGTGAAAGTTTTTTTGAAATTTTTTCTCCAAAACAAATATTTTTAGCAGGTTTCTAGTGGGATTTTAGGGGTCTGAAAAGTGAAAAATGACAGTCTCTTCATGCACCAGATTGTGTGAAATCAAAATATTTGCAAAAAAAAATTCAGCCCCCTTGACCCCCGTCGTCCCCTTGAGACAGTCGTTGTTGTGAGAGAAAATTCTGTGTTTTGGGGAAAAGTTGTCAATGTGTGATTTTTCCAAGTGAAGGTAAGTAGTTGTGAATTTTTGAGAATGCTATAAATTTATAATTTAACAAAATGTGTTATTAACACATTTTGCAGAATCATAGTCACCTTCAAAAGCAACATTCCAAATAGTGTAGTTGGGTAAAGTGAGTTTTGGTTCAGCCATGAGAACCAACAACATGCATGATGATGTACATAACCCCAATGAGTATGAGGGATATGCTATGGGGGAAAATGTATAAGTTGAAAATGCTGAGACACAGTTTAATGGGAGAACATTGCAAGAGACTCCCCCATATTTTGCAACCACCATGGGAAGCCTAATGGCAGAGATGCAAAGTTACAAGGAATATAATGAAAGATTGGTTAAGGCTCAGGAGGAGAAAAATCAGCTGAATGCAGTCATGCTGCAAATCTTGACAGATATTCAGAGAAATATGAACTCTGGGGACCGGACAAAAAATCTAGAAGGGAGCAAGAACACTGCTAGAAGAAGAAAGAGATCACCTATTGAGTCATATGACTCTAAAGGGTCCACTAGATATTCAAGTTATTCTTCGCACAAGAATCAAAGAAGGAGGCGCCACCATAACCACTCACGAGATGAATTCAGGAAGGAAAGGTCTCCTACCTTCAATGGTGAGGTAAAGACTAGTCAAGAAGCTAAATCCTGGCTTCCTGGAATGAGGAAATATTTCCAAGTCCAAGATTATTTTGGGAATATGAAAGCTAGAGTAGCCATTTTCAATTTCACTGGAAGAGAATCCACATGGTAGGAGCATTTCAGACAAGTAAAGAAGATCAATGAAAGGAATATTGTGTGGAAGTAGTTTCGAAAGTATTTCAAGGAGAAGTACCTCTCTGACATGTACTATGATGACAAGATTAAATAGTTCTATGAGCTGAGATTGGAATAGAAAATCATGGAGGAATATGAAAACAAGTTCTTGGAATTGTTGAGGTATGTCAAGTATATTAAAGATGAGAAGGTGAAGACCCAACGTTTTCTGAGTGGATTTCCTCAGTCCTACAAAGACTGAATTGAGTTCTATGAACCTATAAATTTAGAAGAAGCAATAAGAAAAGCTAAGTATTGCTATGACCAAAGCAAGAAAAAACTGGATTACCAGAAAACATGGAAGGACAAAAGGAGTGAGAAGTCTGACCAAATGAAGAAATGTTACAAACCTTCTAACTTCAGGAATCAACAGAAGCAACCAACACAAGTTGAGAAGCATCTAGCTAGAGTGATGGGAGAGAAGCCAAAATATTCACAGGAGAACAAAGGAACACTCCAATGTTGGAAATGTGGAGGACCCCACATGCGCAAGTACTGTCCATTTGAGAATGAAAATGCAAGGCCAACATACAATGTTCAAGAGGCAGAAACAATGGGACAAGTAGTAAGGGCTATACCTAGAATTTATGTAGCACTAGAATACCGTCAGGCAGATCACCAGTCAATGGTGGTTGAAGTTTCAGGTAAGATTGTTGAGAAATCTATTTCTATTTTGATTGACCCTAGTTCTACTCACAATTATATTTCTCCTAGAGTAGTGGATGTTTTTGCTCTTAGGAAGGTAAATCATAGCAATTCATGGTTAGTTCAGCTAGCCATTGGAACTAAGAGAAAATTTAATGAAGTGTTGGAGAAATGTCCATTGGTAATGAATGGATTGGTCACTTGTGTAGATCTGAATGTTCTACCACCTTGTTCCTATGCTGTTCTCATTGGAATGGATTGGTTAGAAGCTCACAGAGTGAAGCTTGACTGTTATAATCAGAATTTTGAATGCATGGATGAAGAAGGGAACCTAGTAGTTGTAAGAGGCATTCCAAAGGTAATTTCTATGAGGAATATTTTAGTAATGCATTTAAAGAATTTTTGTAGAAAAGGTTGTCAGTTGTATGCATCCCATATTGAGGAGGCAACAAAGAATAAACTCCTAGGTTGGAAGACTATCCTGTCTTGCAAGACTTCAAGGATGTTTTTCCTAATGAGGTTCCAGGACTTCCTCCAAAGAGGGACATAGATTTCACAATTGAACTTGTGCCAGGAGTAGCACCAGTGTCAAGAGAACCTTACAGAATGAGTACACCAGAAATGTTAGAGCTGAAGATGCAACTGCAAGAATTGTTGGATAAAAATTATATCAGTCCGAGTGTGTCTCCTTGGGGAGCACCAGTTCTGTTTGTAAAGAATAAAGATTGTACACTCATAATGTGTATTGATTACAGACAGCTGAATAAAGTCACAGTGAAGAACAAATACCCCTTGCCAAGAATTGATGACCTCTTTGATTAGATGAAAGGAGCAAAAGTATTTTCCAAGATTGACTTGAGGTCTGGTTACCATCAGGTGAGAATCAAGGATGGAGGAAATCATAAGATAGCCTTCAGAACAAGGTATGGACATTATGAGTTTGTAGTGGTACCATTTGGACTCACAAATGCATCAGCAACATTTATGTGCCTATGAATAGAGTCTTCAGCAGGTATTTGGACAAATTCATTCTTGTTTTCCTTGATGAAATTCTTGTTTATTCTAAGAATGAAGAAGAACATAAAGAACATTTGAGACTAACATTTCAATTGATTAGAGAACATCAGCTGTATGCAAAGTTGAGAAAGTGTGACTTGTATAGGGATAGAATTCAGTACTTGGGGCACATTATTTTAGAGGAGGGAATATCTGTAGACCCTGGCAAGATTGAAGCTATTAATAAAATGGCCTACTCCAAAGAATGTGACCGAGGTAAGATATTTTATGGGGCTTGCAATATATTATAGGAGATTCATTGAAGAATTCTCCAAGGTTGCACATGCTATCACTTCTTTGCAAAGGAAGGGGATAAATTTCAAATGGACCTTGAAGTGTGAAGAAAGTTTCCAACGGTTGAAGTATCTTCTCATAAGTGCACCAATCTTAAAAGTTGCAGACCCAAAGAAAGATTTTTTGGTATGTACAGATGCATGTGGTCAAGGACTTTGAGGAGTTCTTATGCAAGACAACCATGTGATATGTTATGAGTCAAGAAAATTAAAGGAGCACAAAAAGAATTATGCCACTCATGATAGTACATGCTCTCAAGATGTGGAGACATTACTTGATGGGAAGAAGATTTGAGCTAAAGATAGACCATTATGGTTTGAAGTACTTTATTGATCAACCTACTCTGAATGTTAGGCAAGCGAGATGGTTAGATTTTTTTTGTGAGTTTGATTTTGAAATCAAGCACATAAAAGGAAAAGAGAATAAGGTAGCTGATGCACTCGACAGGAAGGTGCAGGAGATGCACGTGGTGTCCATTAGTATTTTCCAATCCGATTTGAGGCAACAGATTTATAATCATGTTGCTGAAGATGAATTGTATGCACAGGTCAAGGACAAATTACAGCAACAAATCCTTGAAAAGAAGTACGAGGGATATAAATTGGAAGACGATGGAATTATTACCGATAAGAACAGAATTTATATTCCAAATATAGCATATTTGAGGAGGGTTGTTATGGATGAGATCCATCAAGCTGCATATTCTAATCATCTAGTATATCAGAAGACAATTGCTACAACCAGAAAGTAGTATTTTTGGCTAGGAATGAAAAAGGATATGGCTGAGTACATTTCAAGGTGCATGAAGTGTCAACAAGTGAAGGTTGAAGATCAACATTCAGTAGGTTTGTTGCAGCCTTTTCCAATTATATAATTGAAAAGGGAAGTTATTTCCATGGATTTTATTACAGGATTTCCAATGACTTGGAGACAACATGATTCCATCATGGTTGTGGTAGACAAGTTGACAAAGGCATCACTTTTTATATCGATTAAGTCTACACATAATACTGATGACATTGGAAAGATATTCATGAAGGATATTTTCAAACTATATGGATTGCCTAAGGCAATAGTCTTTGACAGAGATGTCAAGTTCATTTCCAATTTTTAGAAGGGGTTGTTTGCATATTTGGGTGCAAAGTTGAATTTTAGCACGACCTACCATCCTCAGACCGATGGACAGACCGAGAGAGTGAACCAAGTGTTGGAAGACATGCTTCGCATGTATGTGATGGACAAACCAACCAAGTGGGAAGATTATTTACACCTGGTAGAGTTTGCTTATAACAATGGACATCCAGTGTCCTTAGGGATGAGTCCGTATGAAGCTTTGCATGGCAAAAGGTGTAGGACACCAGTGACTTGGGATAATCCAATGAATAGGGTTGTTTTTGGTCCAGAATTGCTCAAGGAGATGGAGTAGGAATTTGTAAAGATCAGGCAGAATTTGAAGGCAGCCAAAGACAGGCAGAAAAGTTATGCAGATAAGCGTAGGATGAACAAATATTTCAGTGTTGGGGATCATGTTTACCTCAGAGTGAAGGCAAAGAAGAGTTACTTGAAGCTTGGAAGTTGTACCAAGTTGTCACCTAGATACTGTGGGCCATTTGAAGTGCTTGAAATAATAGGTCCAGTTGTATATAGACTTGCATTGCCTACTAGCACTAGAGCTCATAATTTTTTTCATGTTTGTTTTCTTAAGAAGTATGTACATGATCCTAACTATTTAATAAATTGAAATGTGATTCAGGTGGAACTAGAGGGAGAGTTCCAAATCAATCCTATGCACATCCTCGCCATGAAGGTCACAATACTTCAGAACCGAGCAATAGGACAGGTGAAGGTGCAATGGGAGCACTACGGTCCTAAAGAATAGATGTGGGAGCTAGAGGATGCCATACGACTGACACATCCATTTTTTTTTGAATCTGCAAATTGCTAAGGGCAGTACCAACAAGCATTTTTGTTCAATTTTGTAAAGCACTGAGGACAGTGTTGTTGAAGGGGGAGGGGAATGTAACACCCCGGTTTTGACCCTTTTGCATTTAAATAAATGATGTAAATAATCATGGTGTGGAGATAGGAGAAATACCCACCATTGATTTAGTGTTTATATTTCGGAAATTAAGATGTGACCGATGGTATTTTTTTTATGCTTGTTGAACATTAACAACTGAACATTATGTTAAAATTGCAATTTTAATTAAAAACCCAAAGTCGACTATGTCAATGCAACTAAATGAGATGGGGGCATGATTTTTCCTAAGGATGAGGGAGTGGGGGATTGTAAGGGTGGGTAAATTTGAATTGGGAAGAGCCCCACTTTGGGAAAAACGTTTTTTGAATTTCTTGGGCAAGAAATCACCAAAAACGGGCACCTTTCCCTTATGCAGAAGCGTTTTACCTTCCCTTATGAATTTGGTTGAACAAAATGTTTTTGGAAACCCAATTGGGCATTCATGCAGTAACAAGCAAGAAAAAAATGATTCTGAGTCTGAACCCTTCATGATTTTCCCCTGTTTGGCAATTTTTCGTTCTCTTCATGTTTTCCCCTGTCTGATAGTTGTTTTCCTGAATACGATTTTCCCTGAATCCGATTTTGTGTCTTTGATTTGAAATACCAACAACGTTTTCGTTTTGGAATTTTTGTAGCAATCGGTCTGGCAACAAAAATGTTCATAAATTTGTAAATTTTTGTGTGTGTATGTAATCCATGGCATCTGCTACGTTTGATAAATCCCAAAACTGATATCCCTGAATGTGCACCCATGTTTGGCATTTGAATTGATTGAAGGAATGGAAATAGATTCTATACTTTCTTGATAAACCTAGTGTGTGAAATAACCTCACAGACCAATCTAGAAGGATGGTTTTCTTCTTTGCATGCCCTGAATAACACTAGAAGGGAAGGCATGACCCTAGGGAATGTGTAGCAGAGAATGGAATGCTTCCTTATGTTGGGTGTGCAATTGTTTATAAAAAAGGATAGATATAGTGTGGGTGTTCATTTCTCTGTGGTTGAGATCACTAGCTTAGTAGTCAGTATTTCCACCTCCTTGGCAGCCTGATAAAACCAACTGGAAGGAAGGCTTGGATGGTAGCCTGATAAACCCATCTGTTGGCTTGGTTGTGTCTCATGTGAATTGGCTAAGTGTAAACCACTTCCTGTGTAAGTCTGATAAACCCAAATGTGTTTCCTTGACTAGATTTTAGTGTATCCTTGGCTATGGAGAAAGTCTTCTAGTGTTCCTTATTCCTTGGGGAAAATCATGCCCCACTCGGGGGTGGCAGTGTTGCTAAGATATTGAAGAGCACATTGGCCTATGGTTGGGTGGAACATTGCAGTGACATAGCTGGTTGTGGGACAAGATTCTCCAAACATAAGTATTCTTGTTTATTTAAGTTCTGCAACTATATTTGCTTATGGACTATTATGAAATTATCATGAACATGTTAAATGTATGAATGTGTTGAATGAATGATTTTCTTCTGCTATATATATATCATGTACAATTCATTATGCATATATTTATACTTATGAATGTTTTATTTCAAAGCAATTTTTATATTATGTTCATGGGGCTTAGATTGCTCGGGTTGTTAGGTGTTAGTCGCATCCTCTCCACTAAGTAAGGATTGGGGACATGACAAAGTGCACCTTTCCATGGGTGCAAATGTATATTCGTAGTCTATGCATTCTTTTTGTGAGAAGCCTCATGCTACGAATATTGCATTATAATTCTTGATGATTCCATCTGCAACATCATTCATATTGTAGATCTAGTTCGAATTCACGATAGACTTATTTTCCAGTCTCAGAACAATCTCCCATACGTCATTCTTCATGATCGATCGATATTCCTTGATCATCGAATCCTTTCATTATTTATTTTATGTATCCTCTTCATAGGTGGAAGGTTATCTTTCAATGATGTCAAACAATAAAGCCACATAGCTATTGTAGGGATTTTCCCTTTTTATCTCTCTATGTATTCCCTCTGGAGCGCCATACCTTTGAGCTTCTCGTATGATCTCTCATGCCCATGTTGGTTTCCTCTTGTGGGAGTCCTTCTCAAGGAATCTCTCTACCAACTCTTATGGTTCTGTCATGTCATGATATTCATGGTTCTCTAGAATTGCTTCTTCAATTTACATATCTTGGCCTCTTGTCTCTTTAGGTTTCTCAACCTCCTAAATGGGTGTCCTCATGAATTGGAAGTATGTTGACTCTTCATCAAAGGTTACATATATATTGATGTCAATCTTCTTGAATCTTGGGAATTATATTTTATAGGAATTTGATGTATCACTATATCCTACGAATATACCCTTCCTCCCAAAAGGATCGAACTTGGTCATTTTATCCTTTGGGATATGTATGTACACTGAGACAACAAATATTATTGAATGGATGAATTCTGGTTTCTCTCCTAAGAAATCATTTTCAAAATTCTTATTGTCAAGTACTCAATGAGGAGTACGGTTCTATACATACACACTTGTTCTGGTTTCCTCTGCCCAAAGGTGCATAGGAAGATCTTGATCATGCAACATAGATTTTGTTGCCTCCATGATGGTTCGGTTCTTTCATTTTGCAACCCCATTCTATTGAGGATTGTATGGATTTATCAACTCCCTCTTTATCCTAGACTCTTTGCAGATTTCCTTGAATTATTTTGAAGTGAACTCTCCACCATTATATGACCATAGAGTCTTTATCTTCCTATCCGTATGGTTCTTGACCAAGAATTTATATTCCTTAAACTTACTAGAAACTTCACTTTTCCCTTTCACGAAATATACCTGAGTATTATGTGAGAAATTGTCTATAAAGGAAGCATAGTGCACATACCCAGTTAATGAACTAGAGGACATGGGTCCACATACATCCAAGTGCAATATCTCCAAAATTCCCTTAGCCTTTCTCTCAGTACTAGGAAATGTCTTCTTCACATTCGTTCCTTGTGCACATATTTTCAAATGCCTTCATGCTTTTCTTGGATCTCTGGCAGTCCTGAGACTTCTTTGCTTGCCATCAGTAGTTCCCTGTAGTGCACATGTACAAGCCTTATGTACCATAGTTCACTTGGTTCAATTGACTCATGAACCATTGCTTGTTCAATGTATTCCTTCAACTTGTGCAAGACTCCATCTTCTTCTCCAATCATTGTTGCATCCTCTATTGTATTTCCTCTGGGACACATCGAAACTTGGAAATCGACAAAAGAAACACTAATCCCTTTTGAATCTATTGCAAAAATGTAGAGAAGATTCTTCTTAAATCCTGGAACATATAGCACATCCTTAACCTTCAATTTTTTATCAGAGTCAAGCTTGTAGGAAGCTTCTCCACTCCCTTTTATGGGGTATCGATAGTCATCCCATGTTTCACCATGTGAGGTGAGTCATGTTCAGGCATATTAATGAATGATTCCTTGTATCTCATCATATGTTTAGAATATCCACTATCCACAAGCCTATCATTGCTTCCGTGTGAGATAGTTCTAGTAAGTGCTGATATTAGCACATACTCTTCATCTGAATCATCCTTCTCCCATCTGAATATTTTGTTTGTTGGTTCATCATCTTCAACAACATGAGCATGGTGTCTTCTTTTCTTGATGGGACAATCTCTTGCAAAGTGTCCCTTTTAATCATAAGTGTAGCATTGAACATTTGCAGTATCTCTTTTTGTATTCTTTTGTTTCGTATCCTTCTTCTTGTTGTGATGGAAGTTATCCTTCTTATCCCTCTTCTTGAATTTCTTATTGGTGTGAACTGTGAGAGCTTGATTGTGAGCTGCTCCCATATTTTCTTCTCTTTTCACAAGTCTAGTTTCTTATCATGTGCATTCTTCTCGAAGTCTGCTGAAAGAGATCAACTTCATTCTTGCACAAATTCCTTGAATAAATGAGTCCCATGATCCAGGGAGACCATTCAAGGTAGTCATTATAGCTTCCCCTTATTCGACATTTTCTTCAACCACTTCAATTTGTTCTTTGATTTGAGAAACCCTTATGAAGTAGGATTGTATAGTCTCGAAGTTCTGTATCTTCACATTCTTTGATTGGTTCCTCAAATTCATCTTTTGGTTGATGTTTTTTCCTTCAAATATCTTCGTCAAAGCATCATACACTTCCTTTGGTGTCTTGAATGAAGAAACATGGGGGATGAGGTGATCCTTAATAGAATTCGCAATATTTCTCTTATCCTTAGCCATATTTCTCTGATGAGAATCCCTAGCCTCATCTACCTCTGGTTCTGGAGCCTCCTTAGTGATGTACTGATCCAAATTGTTTTCTTCAAGGATCAAGGATATTTTGTACTTCCATGATCTAAATTTATCAACCCCTCCAAGCTTGTCCTCAAGCTGAGTAAGGTGAGTTATATTTTCAAATGAGAACCTCAAATGGAAATAGCAAAAAATGTGATTTTGCCGATTTGAGGTGTCCGACCTGGTTCTGGAGCTGGCTGACCCAGGGTTTGTAAGAGAAACCCTAATTTTCCAAACTTAGAGTTTGGGAATTTTGTTTGGACAGAAAGATGCTCCTCCTTGAGGAAATTTTTTCAGCTAGGTCACTTTTTGAAAACTGAGGTGGGAAGCCTCCAAAACTTGATGCCCTAGTTCCTTTTGGCACTAGTGACAAGGTAAAAAATGAAACTTCTTCAATTCTGAAACTGCTTCTGCCTATATATGCACCATACTGAGGCAAGTTATCCTATCCCTCTTTTCTTGATGATATGTGGAGAGAACTTCTTGAACTAGGAATCCCTAGTTTATGCAGTTGCACAATGCCTTCTTTCAGAGAGGTTGTGATACCATGCCAGTTTTTCTAGATCTTATTATATTGATTAGGATATTTGTTTGAAATAATAACAAGTACATCTATATGCATAAGATATAATAGATACACAAGACACAATATTTTAACTGGAGAAGCCATAAAGGAGAAAACCTCGCAAACTTCTTCAAAATAGTAAGATTATCAAAAGCAGTAATAAGAAGTATTCAACAACTATCTGTCTCTCCTACCTTTGTCTCTCTCTCTCTCATGTGAAATTGAGAGTGTGAGGTGTGTATAAATGAGGGAGAATGCATCCCTATTTATACCCTTTTAACTCGCTGAACAAACATAATAGTGGGGTCCACACGTCTTCCATAACAGGGTCAAATTCTCCCAAAGAGACTCCAAATACACATTACATGATGTTACAGTGGGGAATATTTCCCCAACTTACAATGGAGGTTGTACCTCAATGTCTAGACATAATTAATACATCCCACAAGGGGGTAAAAACATCCCCAATGGGGGTAAAACAACATATAATGATAATAAACATCAGAATATCTTCCGAAGTTACAAATACATCAAGATGACTGAGGGTGTAAATTAGACCAATGAAGATAGAAATGAGGGTTATGAGGTAGGAAAGAGGGTAGTTTGGGGCCTTTTTGAAGGTAGCGAGGGTATAAAATGGAGTGTGGAGGCCTAAAGAAGGTAGAGGAGGATCCATAGAGGGTTAGGAAGGAGGCTGCGAAGGACAGTGCAAGTAGAAGAGGTTGTTGTTAGGGTAGTGCTGGCCTCTAGGGATGTTTTGGGTGGAAAATGAGGGTACTAACCCTAAAAATAACCTAAACTATACCCTAGGACTAACCTAAGCCTAATTTAATCCTAATATTAAACCTAAGACTAACCCTAGAACTAAACCTAGACTAGAGCATTTCAAGGGAATTGACATATATTGTAAGGATCTATCCTCTGAAGATGTCCTTTCTTAAGCTCCACCTTGCTTTCCTTTGTATTCACTTGTCCAGGTTTGTGAATATCGATTCCCATAAATCTAGGGAAATATAAATTAGTGCTTAGATTTTTTGCAAAAAAATTCAATTAGTCTTTTCCCAATACAATACAAAAATTATTTTCTAACAATTTGTCATGTTGAATGAAACTTGATGGCCCATGGGAGCTTATTACAATTAATAGTAGACCTCTAGGGAATAATTGTGGGAATAAAATAACAACACAAGGCTGAGTCCCATTCTATGCTTCTAAGTCTCTTCCATTGAGTCACTCCCAAATAGTAGAGTGTTGGTCAAGAGTTAATTTTTCCAAAATCAAGGATCAAGCAAAAAACTCTTTCTTCAATTCAATGTAAAACATCCATGCAATTAAGAGTTAATGCTCCTAGGTATTTTTCTTAGAGATGAGTATCCATATGTTATCTAGTTATACTCAACCAACAATTCATATCAATAGGTCAATACCTTTGGTATCCTTTGAAGCGAGTCCACCTCTAATCCTAGAATAACTTTCCATAATCAATCAATGTTTTCCTTGATTTTCTTATTGGGAATGGCACCATCTCCCAACACATCATTCTTTTGGATAGAGTTAAAAATTCCACCATGGCTTCTTGAAAATCACCAAAAGTATAGATTCACCAAATAATTACCAGAAAATAGCTTGCATTAACCAGAAAACTTCTTCTAGAGGATCACATCCATCCAAAGAAACCCTCACAAGGGTTAAAAAGTGCATAGTGAGTACAGTAACCAGGTGATATCTCTGTCAAGTCAATCCCACATGTTCAACACTAAAACTAAGTGTTAACCACGCAAGCTACTAACCATTTGTTCGTTTATGTATGCAAATGTTAAAGGATAGGGAAAGGGAGGGTTGCCATTGTAAAGGGAATCCCTAAAATATAGTTTTTAGGATGCCACACAAGAGTAGAAAATAAGGTGCTTCTACATGTTTTTCAAATATATTTTTCATTCCAATGTCTCATAAACTTCGTGGAATATTGTTATCATAAAAAAACAAAAAAGCTAGCTAGACAAAACCAAGATAAGTGTCGATCAATAATAGGCACAATCCCCCAATATTAATGCCAAACGGATCCTTATCCTTTGGATCTGCCCCCCCACTCACTAATCACAATATCCTCAACTGGGGTGGGTGCAAGTTCACATCCCTCATTGTCCTACTTTGACTACATTATGGAAATGGATAACTTGAGTCAAGGGAACTTGTCATTGTTAATGGTTGTTGTTGATGGTGTTCATGACTGTGATGTTCTCTACATTTTTAATCAAAATGACTAGCATTATTGCATGATCCATTTCCAAACCACATGGAAATGACTTGAACTAAGGAAAATTTTCGCATTTGAAGGGACTTGTCATAGTGTAAGGATCTATTCTCTAAAGATGTTCTTGCTTAAGCTCCACCTTGCTTTTCTTTGTATTAACTTGTCTAGGTTTGTAAATATCAATTCCCTATCAATATAGGGAAATATGGATCAATAATTAGATTTTTTTAAAACAAAATCAATGTCTTTTCCAAATAAAATACACAAAATAGTTTCTAACAAGTTTTCATGTTGTGTAAAACTTGATGGCCCATGGTAGATTATTGCAATGAATAGTAGACTTCTAGCAAGTATTTATGGGAAGAAACTAGAAAAACAAGGCTGAGGCCCATTGTATGTTTATGAGTCTCTTCCTTATGAACACAGAGGATATTGGATTGAGTCACTCCCAAATAGTAAAGTGTTGGTCCAGAGTTAAGTTTTCCAAACTAAAGGATTATGCATAAAATGATTTCTTCAATTCAATGTAAAACAATACAATGGATCACTAGAGTACTATGCCAAAGTTAAAATGTATCACTACAATAGAATAAAATTATGTATTTTATCTGGAAAAGAAAAACCATACCTCAATATCCTTCATGTCTAGCATGTCTCGAAAACAATGACCTACAATAATCTTTAAAGTACTGAAAACAATAACAATAATAACAATTTCAATATATATATATAATAGTATCAATACATATATAACAGTAGCAATACATATATAACAGTAGCAATACATATCAAATCTCAACCAATTATAAACTCAACATCAGATATTAGGGTAGACCTCCCTTATTCTCAGAAAAATGCTTCTAAACAGACTTCAACCTGTTAACGTTAGGTTACTTGCATGAGACTCAACTAGACCAACATACCTGTGTAATGATAGATCCTAGAACTGAAAAAGACTTTAAAATAGATCATCCAACCCTCACAAATAAGAAACATAAACAACACAATAGTATGTCCAAATCACAATTGAAAACAACAGCAGAGTACTCCAAGGAAGTCATATAAGGTAGCGCTATGGTGGATGGAACCTAAGGAGGGATATTAAGGTCAACACAAGGGTGGATAGAAATCTTATGGTGTCACACTAGTCATAAACAAGATGGACATTAACATTTAAGGGCTGTATAGCTCAACATTACCATGTAAGGGTCAATCACAAGTCACCATGAGGCTAAACATCACATACGAGTAAACATGCAATTCAACATAACATAACAAGGAAACATGACATCATACTAGGCTGATGGACATCAAGTCAATGTTAGGGTAGGCTACCCGACCTTCTCTACTATATGTGGTCATACGTCTCATGTTTCTCATGCAAATAGTGGAAGCTCATAATCATCATCATTGGATAAGGAAGCTCATGTGGTCATATCATCTTCTTCAGGTTAATACAACAAGGGGTGGCCATCCCCTTGAGGATAACCTTAGTCCTTGAAAGATGTCACACATATTAAAAAATAAGTTATGCAACAAAGTGAACAAATATTTCACATAAAAAAATTTAAAAGCAAAAATATAGGTATATTAATTGTTTTAATAAACATAGTACTATTAAACAGAGAGTTGCAATAATCATTAAAGTACTGAAAAGAAAAATAGTAATAACATTAGAAATATATATCAGATCTAATCAGTTAATGAAAGACAACAATGCTGAAATAACAATAACATGAATATATTATATGTAAATCAATTATAAATGATATGGTCATCTCATCTTCCTTAGGTTGACTCAGGAAGGGGTAGCCAACCCCTTGAGGATAACCATAGTCCTCGAAAGATGTCACACATATAAATAAATATGAACTAAGCAATATTATTCACATTATAAAACTCAATTCTAAAATATGACCATGCACCGAATAAATCAAGATACTTGTAACAAAACTCTAAATATTTCATGTATTTACTGATTCAAATACAAATCTTAAATGTATACAACTACATTTTTTTTAAAAGAAATTCCAAGATGGGTACATCATCTTCATTGTGGTGACTCATTGTAGTTGTTGTGCTCTCTCTTTCTGTTGATTGTGTGGGAATTCTCTCCTGTACCATACTTATGGTACGTCGATTAGTAGGGCATGGAGGTTGCTGGAGAGGGGCATCATCTGCAAAAAAAAATTCATTTATATAGATATAATAAATGTGTAGTTATTATTGACATATGCATTTCATTATTTCCAACATCATTACAATGGTATTTACCTGCTGGATTACTAGTTGAGACGAACATAGTGTTCATTGGTGCTCCCATTTGTTTCTCTTCTAGTTGAACATGAGCAGGTACATGATCTACCATTCACGTAAGAAAATTTATTAGCACACGTCATCAATTATATATTTAAAATCATACTTATGATTTATAACATACATACCCAATTGGCTAGGATGCTCACTACCATCACGAGGAAGCTCCCCACCTTCATGTGGTACATGTTTGGTACCACTACCCTCACTGCTTTTGTTGCTCTCACCCTAGAAACAAAAAGAGACATTATTTTTTGATGTAATCATTCATGAATAGATTACACAAGTACATTATAATGATGTCTTGATTGGTTTTATTTAACTCTATCTGCGTCAATGGGGAAATTGGGGTTTGCCCCAATATTTTTCGACGTTCCAACACATTTTTAAATCTGTACTTGAAGTCGAGCCTCAAGTCTTCTTCATTGGCTTCCTCTTGAAAAGAATTTCCCTGCAATGCATAACACCATGAATATTGCTTGTGATAAATCAATTATTTGTTCACTACATTTAGAAAAAAATGGCTACAAATAATGATCTTTTGATTCTTACAATTCATGCTTTTAGTTTATGATATCTACTTTGGCCCTATTTGTGTTTCCCATGTTTTTATACTATTTCATTTTTATATTTAGAGGTGTAGGGGATCCTATGAAATGTTTCAACTATTTTAGATATCAAAACTTAAATATATTTAAAAGTAAAAAAAAAATTGAACATTTTTCATTGAAAAAATGATATGTGTTATACTTTCTTGAACCGAGTGGTCGAGTATTTCCTAGTTTTATCAATGGCATATCCTTTCCATCATCCATGAGCGCCTTCAACTACTTCTCTAGAACCATTGAAGGGCACTCATACTTAGGGTTAATTTGCAAATTGTCCCTATAATATGCCTCGACATATTTCAAATTTAAGCCAACTACTGTGGTGACACCTTTTTTTATTGAAGGTATCACAAAACAAGATGACCATATGGTTCATCAAATCATCTTTAAATTTTTCATTTTGAGAATTCCACCATGTACGAATGGTGGGCCCAAAAATATCCAACGCATTCTCATGCAGGTTCTTATAAAAAACATTATTTCCTACAAAAATAATATGATCATTAATTAAAAATAATTCAAGGTATGTGGCTTTGAATTACATGGAAAAAACACTGAATTAATTAAATAATACCTACAATATTCAGTATCTTGATTGGAAAAAAATCATGGTCCACCAAGAAGGTAACGAGAAATGATCCCTTCCTAACCACACGTACTGCTCTAGGATAGAAACTTTCACATTCAATGCAACTCTCCTCTCTAACATCCCGTGAAGTAGTAGTGGGTGAAGGGCCTTGTTGATCTCCAACATTCGGTGAGGTCATAGCATATAAATGGATTTCCAACCAGGAGTATCAAATAGCCTCGTTGGTACGGTATATTGAGGATGTGTTGAACCATTGCTACAACCAATACCTCCCTCTACAACATGTTCTCGATGCATGGGTGTTATCTCCAAAAAATCCTACAAAAATAAAATTTTAATTGATTAGATCATATAAAAAAATAAATAAAATAACATAAATGAATATATTTCCTAGTTCGTAAAAAATTTCAAATATGCCACTTACCATGTACTGTTCTATTGTTTTCCTCAAGTCATCAATTATTTCTTTCATTTCTTCAATCATGGGTCTAATTACAATCAGTACAAGAAGTCCTTGGTTGGAATTTTTCAAATCCTTCTTCATATTTTCCATTGTTTCAGTTGAATAAAATATATCTTCCTCAACGACGACCTCATCATCTTGATGTGGTGTGCTCTACAAACATCAATCAATAAAAGTAGTTAAATTATTTTTATCATTACAAAAATTCACATAAAAAAATTAACATGCATATAATAAGACAAATAATTAATTTAATCATGTTTAGGTACTATTATGCTATATTCATTTACCTGATGCGACCCCATTGGTGACTTCCCATGGTCTGCATGCCACAATACAAGAAGCAACACATATTCATATTGAAAAGTAAAAATTGAGCCATTTCTAATAAACATGATTAATAAAGAAAAAAATAGTGTTAATATGACAGCCACGTTTTCCTGAACAGAAGTTGCAGGCATGTTCTGAGTGCCCCTCATGCTACAATACAATAAGCATGATTTCATCTTTAAATATTGAGCTCATAAGCATAAAAAGGGTCAAACGTTAACAACTATAATATAATAATGATTTGTGGTTACTATTACATTGATTCTATTAGGTACTATTATTCTAACATTTACTTGATGTGACACCATTGGTGACTTCCCACAGTCAGGCTGCCACAACACAAGAATCAAGACATATTCATATTGAAAAGTAAAATTTGAACCACGTCTAATAAATGTGATTAATGAAGAAGAACTTTAGTGTTAATATGACTGTCGTGTTTACCTGACCATAATTTGCAGGTGTGTTCTGAGTATCACCCTGCCATAATATAATAAGCATGATATCATCTTGAAATATTGAGCTCATAAGAACATAATTGTCAAATGTTAAAAGTTGTAATATAATCATGAATTGTGGTTACTATTACATTGATGTTTACCAAATCAGATCTACATGTTTATGGAATTTGGCCACAATGACCTTGCCACAATACAAGAATCAAGAAATATTAATAATGAAAAGTACATTGTTGCAAGAGAAAAATAATAAGTCATCGATCAAAGGTTGAGTTAAATGTTGTATAAGATAATTACCCTCATAATAGAAAGCCTCACATCTATTCGATTCAAATATTAATCGATCAGCAAATCTCCACCTGCAACTAATGATTTTGTTGAACAAACGAATACATTATTTCCTTCACACCCCTCAAATATGCAATTGGGTAGCTTATGTGTTTTCCATGTTTGTGTACTATTTATAAACCCTACGATATTTTTGGAAGCTTTTGGCCTTCCATCAATATACATAGTAGCTCCTTTGTTTAGATTGTTGTTTAGTAGTTGTATATAATTTGTTGCAACTATGTATCTCCATATACTTCATGTGTATCAAACCAAAAACATCCATTCAAAGTATTTGTAGCATGTTCTGACATACTCCATCAATTTAGTTTCAGTGCTATATTTGACTATTATGCCATCCATGGAAAATAGCGCCAATCCATGTAAAGGTGATGGATCAATGCAATAAATATTCCCATTGAGGAAGAAATATGTGTCCTCTTGGGGTAGCTCCTTGGGTATCCATCATTTGACAAGACTTATATACCTCAAGGGAAAATCAATGTCACCTATGCTCTCATTATCATAATCACATGATCCTCCTTCAGAAAGAAAAATTTCCATGCGTATACAAAATGTTCTCCTTACCTTTTGACCTCTTGTTGATCTTGACCTGTTAGATCTTGTAATAGACGTCTCACTTTCAAACTCTTCTAGTCTATATTCCTCACTCGAGGAAGATAGATATGAAAATTTCCTATTTGTGGTACCTACAAATTTTTAGAATTGGATCTATTGTTATTTGGAAGTACAAGAACTATTTCCTAATTGTCACATAAATGTAAAAATATGTATTATGTGGATATTGTGAACATGGATGAGACTTTGTACAAACAAGCTTTGGCTTATTGAAAAAATGAAAAATGGATGCACACTATTTCAAAAAAAGTGCCCAATGGTGCTATACTTGTAAGATTTCTTTCTTTCCCTTGGATAAAACCAAATTTGGAGGGTACCCCACATGGTCTTTTTATTATCAAATACTTTATTGTACAAATTAAATTTGGTATTTTATCTCTAATTTTAAAAAAAATTCTCCACTCTTCTATCTCATTCTCCCCTAAAAATAGAGGATGAAGCAAGAAGGATGCACCATCTGTGCTTTGTTATAGGAAATTGTTGAAGTATTTGTACAAATTGATTCCAAATTTGTTCCTCCTCTCTATGTAATCCTATGGTAGTTTTTGTTTTCCATCTTTGTTTCCAAATAGATGATAGAGCTAGGTCTATCGCATTTGCTAGAAAATGAATGTGTTCTGATTTAAGGGTATTAGAGCTAGGTCTATTGCATTTCCTCTGTGAATGATGAAAATTTCTCTAAGGCATACCCATTAAAAAACGAAGAGATGGGATGATATCATAACCTTTTTTTTTAAAACTCAGATTATGTCATAATAATTCTCACTTTGGTTCATGAACACGCTTATGTCCCATGATTTTTAAGCATAAATTATATGACCCATAATCCATAACACTAACCCTAAATTCAACCCCTAAATAAATCCGAAATCCAATGTAAACACTAATCCCTATTTTAAAATCCATCCATATAGTAAAATCAATGATACAACCTTAAGTAAAAGGTGGATACTCTGTGTGCATGAGTATATTAATATAATAAATTGATGGACCTATGTTGTTATACTCTAGGGTTTTTTCTATGACTATAAAATATCCTTCCCTCATATTCTTCCATCATGTCCCATATTTGTTGTTGTAGTTAGTCCCCAAATAAACATAATCATTTGCAACAATTCTAAGAACTACAAGCCTTGAAAACGCTTTGCTCATTACAAAATCCATGGACACTCTAGAAATGTTTATTCATGTGAATAGAATAACAATGGTCATGGGAAAGAGTTCTGAGGAAAAGAAATCCAAATCCAATTAAAATTACAACCATAGATCTCCTAACCCGTGACTTTATTTTGAGGCATTACAATATTACCTCTGCTTACAAGAAAGCATTTTTCATAGAAATCATTGTATTATCAAAACAAGTGAATAGGTTGTATTTGATGGTCCATTCTCTAATGCTTCAATGGAATGGTTTCAACAGGGAATGCATGAAGAGAATAGGGAAAGTATAAGAGAACAGGGAAGCCATGAAGATAAATTGATTTGCAATTGAAAATATGACTGGTGCTTATGCCCTAAAATTTGTGGAGGAATTATGCCCTAAACATTGGTAAGGAATTATGCCCTAAAATTTGTGGAGGAATTATCCCAAAATATACAGAAAACAAGTCATTTTGAATAATTATTTGTATCCATCAGATGAAAACAATAGATAGTAACATTGAAAACTCACCATGTTCTCTAGGTTACATTTGGGCCTCTTCAGCAACACATCAGGGACAAAATATCCCATGACTCTCCTCGACAATGACAACGACCGCAACACTATTTAGGAAGGGGTAACAAGATGGGGTTATCACCACAATCGCAACATTGTTTGAGCATGGGAAACAATCAAGGTTCTCACCACCATGACGAAAATGACTACTATGTTATTCCAGCATGGGCAATGAGACGAGGTTATTAACATAATGAAAACATTGTTCGAGCATAAGCAATGAGCCGACAAGGCTATCACCACCATGATGGACATGATCACAACACTATTAGAGTAGGGGAAACGAGCCAAGGTTCCAATCATCACCATGGAAACATTGTTTGAGTGCAGATTCCATGACTGCAACAATGTTTGTGCAGGGAAACAGGTCGAGGTTCTCATGACCACGATGGAAATACAGGTAAGTATTGGCAAGTTTTGTTTGCAAATTGTTTTTGTTTTTATTTATTATTTTAAATTATTTTATTTGATTTTGATTTTGTTTAATTTTTTTTCTTGTTTGCTTTCTTTTTTCTATTTTAAATATTATAGCCCCTAAGTTATATAACCCCAAATCCCTAAACCCACTAGTAACCTAAAACATTTTTTTTACCACTATGACCATTATCACCATGCTTAATGTTTAAAATTATAATGCATACCATGATAACCCTATATTGATATTGTCATCATAACCATAATCATCATCATATTGATCATCATGTTCATCAGATCTCCATCATCATCATCACCATCGTTATTGTCATTATCTTTGTTATCCTCATCTTCATCATTATCATCCTCGTCATCATCAACATCATCGGTGTCATGATGACCGTCATCATAATTTTCATCATAGTCATCATCATCGCCGTCATCGTCATCAATCTTGAATTAGTGAACAATGAATGGAATTTGACACTTTCCAAAATGATAAGCAACACTTACTAAAATTGTATAAATATGCCACCATAATTGTATTGATAAAGGAATTTAGAGAGACCTTGTATCAAATGTATTATAATGAGACCATGACAACATATTCTAGTTATCTACAATTAATGATATATTTGGGTTTACATTGTTTACTTAGTGGATCTACATGATACCCTCATTGAAATGCACTATCAGTAACGTAAAGGTGGACAATTGGACTAGTCATAGATTACCATATGACAAGTTGGGCCTATTATTTACAAAGGAATGAGATGAAGTAAATTAAACTTTGCATGACTTGAAGATCCCCATGCTCAAAGTAAAAATGATGTAAAACTCAACATACCTGAATTGTGGTCCATACTAAATAAGAAAAAGATATATAACCAGTCAAAAGGAAAAGAGAAGGGACAAAACCATACTTGCCAACAAACATGAAATGACCCTATTTGATGAAGATGAAGATGCCCATGAAGATGAAAATTAAATGTTTATATTTTCTTGACAACCCCTTGAAGGAGCAAAAAGACAAATCATATGAAGGATTGATGATTTTAAATTTGTTTTCCTTTTTTTTCTAATATGATTTCTTATATATATTTCACTTTGATGATGGAAAAAATAATGGTGAAGACACTTCCACTTTTTTTACCATTTATTTAACACTTGTAGAAATTGTAAAGATATTAATATTTATTAGATTATAATTTAATATGATAATGAACATGAAGATGATGATAATGATGATGATCAGGATGAACATCAAGACGAGGATGATGATGAAAATGATGATAGCACTACAACAAATCCTAGAATCAGCATCCCATTTAGCGTCCCTTTTTAGTGTAATTTTTTTTACATTGAGTGATCAAAATAGACGCTAAATGGGACGCATCATGGACAAATCTTAAAGCTTCTCAAAAAACATCTTTTTTTGTTTCCTAAATAGCATCCTTTATGACGTCCAAAATAGCGTCTCTTTTTTGGATTCTAGAATAGCGCCCAACTTTGCTTCCTAAGCAACCTCGAGGTTTGCTTCTAGAATAGCGTCCAACTTTGCTTCCTAAATAACGTCCTAGTTTTCTTCCTAGCGAGTGTCCGCTTTTGCTTCTTAAATGACATCCCCATTAGCACCATATTTTCATCCTTAATATCACCCTGTTAGCATCCAATATTGTATCAATTTTTGCTACCACTTTAGCATCCCATTTTGCACCATGTTTTACTTCCAAATATGTACCAATTTTTGCTTCCAAATTTGCAACAAGTTTTGCTTCCTTTTTTGCATCGTGTTTTGCTACCAAAATGATGCCAAATATTTCTTCAATTGTTGCACCATATTTTACTTCCTATGTAGCTCCATGTTTTGCATCCAAAGTAACATCTTATTTTTCTACCATATCAATTCCATGTTTGGCTTCATCATTAGCACCACGTTTTGCATCCTTTTTAATTCCTAGTTTCGCATCTCTTATATTTTAGTCACTAATTTAGTCGTTTTTAGTAATTTTATATTCGAGTTTTGGTCATTTTGTTTGGTCACCTATCTCTTATTTTTTTCTTACTAATTTAGTTGTTTTTAACCAATATTATAATATCATTAGGGCAAGGAGGAATCGAACCACCAACCTCCTTCTTGTAAAGCAGGCGCTCTTCCATTGAGCTAGAACCCTTTAAGAATTTAGAAACCTAATTTACAAAGTCCTCTATAATGGAAAAAAGGATCAATACACAACTTTGAGTATCTAATGGTTGAAAAAACATGATAGTTTGTATAACTTCACAATATATGATCAAGCAGGTTATGAAATCCATAAACCTTTTCTAGGAGTTTTGAACAAAACTCAAGAAATTGGCTTAATGGGATTGCAAAAATCACTATTCCCTAGCAACCGTAAGTGTACCACTATATGAGACCTATGAACAACAATTATCTTAGTGTGGATTCCAAGGATATAGTAGATAAGTATGATCATCCTAGAACCATGTATAAGTGGAGCAATAAGGAAAATCAAAAGAGGATGATCAACCCAATAGTTGGTGCTTCACATGGATCATATCCACCATGGGATGCACAAAGTTCCTTATTCCATAAAGCTCATGAGTATCCACAAGGACAAATGGTTAGGATATGATTTGACAATATGTTCATTTATTCCATCCACATTTTTTGTATTATTCTGAATCTTAATTTGAATCTATACAAGTTGCAGCTCAAAATATGGGTTGTGTATGATGGATTTTGGTCTGGATTTCTAGTGATTTAACTATTGTATTTTTACCAAACATTATTACCAGCAACAAAGCCTCCATATCAACAAACTAAGAAATGAAACAACTCAAGGGTCTGATCTTTCTAGGTATTTCTCTTATTCTTCTCATTTATATTGTACATAGATGTCTAGTAGTTATTCAAGTCCAACTCTTCTTCCATCCCAACCTCAAGCATTATGAAAATGATTGGACAATGAATAGTAAATAATTATATTGGGTACTAAACATTTGAATAAATTCTTATTCAATGTTCTTAATCTAAAATATTAATCTAATCCCAAATCATAACCTCAAGCATTGTGAAAATGATTGGACATTGGATAGTAAAGACTTATAATGGGTAATAAACATTTGAATAAATTCTTATGCAATGTCCTTCTTAATCTAAAATATGAATATCATATTTTTACATAATGCAAGCATGAAGCATGTGTATCCCAAAGTGTTTTTTAGTGGTTTTCAACACAACTGTAAAAATCAACAGAACCAGTTGAGAAGGGAATGTTTTTTAAACCAATCATCATAAACAACAAACATGGAATAAAAGTTGTTCTAGAGACAAGCATTATTCTCATAAACCCTTCATGGACCTTAATGCAGATTGAAAATAGTTGAACTTAAATTTCTTGAAGGTAAATTTCCTTTTTCCCATGTTCAAGTGCCAATAATGGAATGTCACTCGGCCCTTTTCTTATTTGGAAGACTCCATACATTCTTGAAAGACAAAAGAGACATGGCATTACAACTGAAGGAAGATGATGAGATGCAAGAAAAGTTGGTCCAAAAAAATGACAATACTTGACTTTTTCATAAGCACAATACCATAATGTGGGAGGATAATATCCTAGTTCGTTGTGGATGGGTGACTATGGAGTAGCAAGTGGAAATACTCTAGATGAGGACTGGAGAGATCAAGTTGGATCCAATAAGCTCAAGGCCATACTAAGGTTGCAATGATGAACAGGAATATCAAGATTAGACTCTTTGACTTGGATAGGAGCGACTCAAAATCACAATATCAATTAGTTGTTGGGAATCCGGTTCTGTGATGGTAATCAATAAATCCTCAAGCCTCAATTTCAAGTTTGATGTGTCTTTCAAGCTTAGCCTTCTTATATGATGATTATAAGTTTAAGAAGACGGATGTATACACAGAAATAGAGACAGATCTAGGTCTAAAGTCCTTGTTTTGGTCAAAATTTTGAAATATATGATGTTAAAGTATATGTTGATGCATAACTTTGGGAGATGGCTAGGAAGTACCGCCCAATTTGGCGTTATGGGGGCAGCCAAATTTATATTAAAATAAATTGAAATGTTATTGGAAATTGAATATGTAAAAGCATAAAACAATGTAATTGTTGGATAGATAGTAAATGAGGCATGCTGAAGCCCTGTACAGTGGTAATAAATTATCAATACATTATTATATGGTTATTAAGTATGTGAGAGACAAAATAAATGGTGCATACTAAAGCCCTGTACCAAAATTCATGCATTTTCCTTCAAGCTCTATATTCTTACTCTTTTTTATTCCTTTTACCTGAACCATTATTGTATAAATAGTTAAAAATATTTATGGAAATAGAAACATACTTTACAAAGACACACATAAAGTTTAATTAAACAAAATCAGCATGGGTTTCCAACATATAAGGAACTGCAGTTTTTTATTAGTTAGGCTGTTAGGAAGCTAAGAGGCACATGGGATAAGCCAAAACATCCTTGTGATGATAGAAGGATGTCTGGACTCTGGCTGGCCATGCCAAGTGACAATGAAGAGACCCCTCAAACATCCTTTTTTCCAGGAAATGCTCAGCTGATAGGTGAAAATCCCCTTGGAAAACAAACATCCCCTACCATCCCGCCATCCTCAACATTGATGAAGGGCCAACCCTGAGTTGAGACCATCACCAACCCTAGTGAAACATAGATGTAAATATAAACAATTATTTTTTATCCCAAATAAAACATGGTGAGGCAAGCCCAACCTTCTAAAAAACTCCTAAAAAACCTAAATACTTTACAGATCAGACATTTGTGATGTTGGAATTCTATGAAAAATGTTTTTCCATTTCAATTTAGATTGATTTTTTTATTAAATGCATCATGTATTCTCAATATTCCTAGGTTACCTTCTAAGACTCATTGTAGGTATAATACAAAAAACTTCGGTTATGCTTCAGATATATTTCAATTATGGTTAATTTTTTCAAGCAATAAAAAGTTTTAGAAGACTGAACTAATCTAACTTTAAAAATATTAAAAATCCTATCTATTAATTTAAACTTCTCTACTAAGAATAACCTCAAATGCCTTATCTAGCTAATCAATTATAATTATTTATAGATTGAAGTTATATATATATATATATATATATATATATAAGAGTGCATTTCAAAAGAAAATGAATTTCACATGCTGATCCTAAATTTGGTTGGTTGCAATTGACAAATCAACTACAAAGTGAATTTACAATACTTGAAAAGTTGTTTTACAAAATTGAAATTCTGGGTTCTTAAAACTGTCTATAGAGAGATGCTTTAGAGTATAGACAGGTTACCAAATCATCCGTGAGCTACAAATTAATCATATAACTCTAGTAAATATGCTAAACAGCTAAAGGTGATAGTAAGAATCTAATAAATAAGCATATGTTGCATCTTGTACTCACATACTAAGAGAGGAACTGCTTGTGCAATCTTGCCAGTGTCCTCATTAGCTTGCATTATCTTTTTAATCCGAGACTGTAGAGAAAACAAAAAAGTTGTTAAATAAAAAAAACATTCTATTATTAATCGCACGATGCATACAATCTACCAAGATTAAAAACAAAATATTATCTGGAAACATCATATTAATATCTATGTTGTTTACTGACCTATTAATCTGTAACAATAGGTGTTTTGTTTGAAATTAATTTCTTATAACTTGAAGGATATATACTCACTAATTGTCAACAGATTTTTTGAACATTTTAAACTTGGTCTTTAGTTCTATGAAACAACATATCAGCAAGAACATCTTTAAAATATCAGTAAAAATGGTAAAATGAAAATCCATAGATTGTGGGTGAAGATTTCCCACTATACAGAGAGGTAAATCATATGTTTAAGAATCACACCTAATATTATGGCTAATAAATTGAAACAACAAGCTTTAAGCAGATTAAATTCAGACAACCATATAATGTAAAGCCACATAGCACTTACTGTTGTGGCCAATGAATCACAATAACAAAGTCTATGCTAGATTGAATTATTTTACATGCAAAACTAGTTGTTAAGTAGGCCTTGAGATACTTTTAACTTTTACAAGCCGACATTTAATCAAAATTTCTTAGATTATGGATTAACATAGAAAATTCTCCTAATAGACCAGTGAAGCAGGACCTTCCTAGTATGACTTAGACGAGTCATACTTGACCCATTAAAATATCACTGGTGCAAAAAGTTGTGAGTCAATTCAGACCAGATACAAGAGTTTTCGGAATCTGGATGTGGATCTAGAGAACTTAAAAAGAATTCAGGAAAACTTTTGACCGAAATTGTGTATATGTTTAATATTTTTATTTGTGGGGTTTTGGAGAGTTATTGTGAGCCTGAGTCATACTTATATCATGCATCTCAAAGTCATTTGCTGAGGTGAGTCTGGCTACTTTGAAACAAATGAAAATCCAAGATAGTCTTTTCAAGCTTAAGTTAAATTCACTCATGGATACTAATTACCCATAAAATTCATCTCCTACAAATTGTATTAAGGTCTATACACTCATAATAGTCTATTGAAGTGAGATGACTGCTCCCATGATGAAAATTATAGAGGTTCATCCTTAGAAAAATATTTCTTGAGTTGATTCGACAAAACAAGTCTGTATAGATATTCTGATGGCATTAGAGCCTAGCTTATAATAAATGTTATAATCATAGCTCTTAATGGTATTCTAACTAACAACTAATTCTAGACAAATCTACTAACATTATGTGGGCATAGATTACATTGAATGCTATAATGGTAACTCTTAATGGCAATCAAAATATCAAATCGATCGAAGATGTCCATACAAGACAATTGTACCACAAACAAACTGCAGTGAAATTTGACTGCAAAGATAAAGACCCAGGAAGAAACTTGTTAATAAATAACAATATTGAACTCAAGATAGAAAAATTCTATGTCAGCACTCAAAAATTAATATGTCTACATACGAAAAAACAACTTAGCAGTAATCCATCAAAATTGATTTGAAAGTCCAAGAATAACTTAAATTGTAAAATTCGAATCCTGATTGCAAAAAAGGTTTATGCCTGGAAAATGTATACTTATCATGAAAGTGGCCCAAGACCAAGAATTTAACTAGAGGCCATCAATAGACAACAGGTACAACCATTACCCTACTGTTCACTAAAACTATGTCAGGTATACCTTCTGTTAGTTACAAGCCTACAAACAGCGTAACGAGAAGGAAACCCAGAAACCACTGTAACATACCTACCTCAAAGATACCTACCAATATCATGTATAGCTAATCCATTTGTAAACATGACTATGAGCATTTTAAAAAACTCAGCTATTTTTATGAAATAAGCTATCTGTAGCGACTCGATGTAACCAACCCTAACTAGATCAATCCATGGTCCACAAGAATATTAAGTGTTGAAAAACGTAGTGACATGAATACGCGGAAAATAAAGCATTTGACTATAGCTGCCAAAATAAAATTATTTCTGTCGATAGGAACATTAATTGAAAGTGAAAACCTAAATATCGACTTACAACACGTCTTCGAGGGGGGAAAATAAAAATAAAAAAGGAAGAACAGAAAAAGATTTCACATACCGCAGGACTGAGTATCAAGTTTTTTCTTCATGGTATACTTATGCTTCACCAGATTGAAGTAATTATGCTAAAGAAAGTTGTTTATCCTCCCCAATCATTCAAGCGACATACGATTTAGACAACAAACCCCGAGGGAACCGAAATAGTAACGCTTCAATACCAAAGAAATAGGGCTTCAAGTTATTTTAGACATGTCATGACTCGAAACTACTATGACCCGCAAGAAATGCCCAGTGTCGACGAAAACCCCACCCAAGCCAAGATTTCATCATCACAATGAAAACCTCCTCAAAAATTTTGCGCGGCCTCGCCTTAGAGTTAGAGTTGGTCCTTTCTGAATGGTGGTGTCATAACATTTTACTGTTATTTCTAGTGTTGTATTAGTCTACTGGGAATTCTAATTTATCCATCTAATGCAGACACTAAAGTAATAAAACCTATGCTTGGAAAGTGCAATCAGGAACCCAATTAGTCCTGTCCTCTTCCATTGGACTTGATGGACCCTTTGGTGAAGAGCATGTCATAAGATCATTATGTTAATGATGAGGGAGAGATTGTGTTCTATCAAGCAAACCCCAACATAAAAATTCCAGAAGATGAAATTAATCTGAAAATGGCTGGAGTATTTTTTAACATTGATATATTTTCTAGACACGTTTCTCTACTTGCAAAATGCATGATCCAAACTTTGTAATTTAGTTTTAAATTCAAAGGTCATGATTATTATTCTTTGGATAATTTATATCTTCCAGCATTTATCCAATTCAAAAGTATTCAGAAAATAGTTTGGTTCAAAATGTTGGTGCTTTTCTCAAAGAACTTGGAAAGGTATACATTGGTTAGTAACTCAACAAATATCTTCGACAACATATTGGCTAATAATCTTGGTACTGAAAAGAATAGAAAGTCTCTGGGGATTGGATATGTTAAATAATTTTTCTATGTATTGTATATTTCTTTAGCTGTATGTATTATTTATTTATTAATGAATACCTCTGGTTTTTTAAAAGTTTTAGAGTTGCCACCATCGCTGAAATTCTTAAGCATGCGTCATGCTTCATCTTGAAGTGTTGAAGGTATGGCTCCCAAGCTCCAACATTAGTTAATTTTGTAGAATTTGTTTTCTATGCCTCCTCTAGACATTAGTTTGAATGGAATCATCCATTTGTTTCAATTTGATGATTCAAATAACAGGTACTAAGTATGCTTTATCTAGGTTGTATTTGTTATTCTCCGTTTAACATGTCGTTCAATGGATGTTAAGTTGATAGACAATCTATGCCAAGTTGGCAGACAATGGATTCTAAGTTATTAGTAGATTCTGTTCGAATCAGGAAATCCAATATGCAATCTATTATTCAAACTAATGTATGCAATCTCTTATAGTGTCAGAGGTACTATCTTTCCCACAGTGCTGCTTCAACTAATTAGTTTGTAACCTAGTGTGAGACTTAGCTTGATTTCTCTTGTAAAGACTAGTTGGAAATTTTGTGGTTGTTGTGATCCCATATTGAACCAGAACACTCATATTGAGGATGTTGTGTGTACTACATATTCATTTGTTGTCTCATCCCCATAAGAATACAAGAGCCACCTACAGTTAAATAAAAGGAGCTTCCTCTTTTGAAGAGGTTGTTGTGAGAGGAAGAGCCACGTGAAAGAGAAGAGGAAGTAAAACCTAACTATTGTTGTCCACCATTCACATGCCCCAGAGTTGTCAACTGAGTATGATGATTTAGGAATGGAGGCGCCTAAGTGTAGTAGACCTGTTGGGAGCCCATTTCAGCCAGTCCCAGATACTATATAGAGTTAAGCATGAATTCGAGCATAGGTAAATGATCAAGAATATCTACAATTTGTGCCATATGAATATGCTAGAATAAATTTGCGATGATCAAGGTCTAAGTGATGTCCAGTCCTTAATTAAAATTCATATGGATTATGTATTACAAAACCATAGGGATTGAAACCTGTACAGTAACACTGTTTGGTTATTTTCAAATTTAATCATTTATGTGGTATAGTTGGTTTGATTGTGTTTGAATAATGGTTGGTATATATCATGTATTGTTTCCAGAGTCCATAAATTTACTGGAAAGTATTATAGGTTGTGGATTTATAAGGTAATTCCCATTAGTGAGTTCATAGGTCTTGATAAAATCAGTTTATATAAAGAAAACAGGCCAAAAAATGATCCACAAGACTATGACAAAAGAAATAAAAAAGGAATTAATGCTTCTAAAGTTGTAAGTTACGCACACATTAGTTTCAGAAATAATAAATTTCATGGCAGCATGTGTTGTAGACCAATCTCAAAAACAAGTATTAGGGATTAGAAGCTGGGTGGATCTGAAAAATCTTTAGTTTCCTACTAAGTTGCAGGAAGGAGGGCCAGTCTCTAGATATCTATTACATCAGAATGATGTCAGTGATCAATTACTTGCAATTAAGAAGCTAGTGGATAATGAGGATATGGTTTTGTTTGATGATGTGTATATTTTCACCATCCCTTAATTAATTTGTTGAGTCCCTATATCTGATTGTGGAGAACTAAGGACATAAGTTTGAGAAGTTATCAATACTTCTTCCACAGGAGAAGAGGCAAGATCAAAATAAGCATCAGCTTCACTCACTATGGAAAGTGCATTCAGTGCACAGTTCGAAGGCAAAGGCAGATTAAACAATGAGAACAATACTAGAGGTTCATCAAAGATGTCAATGTTGAAATGTTTTTCTCGTAACAAGGCTATACACTTCAAGAAAGATAGTAGAAGAGACAAAGTGACCTGGAAAGCGGTCAAATGAAATCAAGTCTTACAAATGTAGCTGAATTAGAAGAAGAGGCCACCGGTTATTTTGCATTTATGGCATCACAAAATCATTCAATCAATCACAAAAGATTATTGTGGCATCAGAAACAACATTGTTTTACAATTGTTTATTGCACTGAATTCTTTGCAATAGCTAAGTGATAACATTTAATTCACAGTGGTCAAATTAGATAGGAGAAAATTAATCAAGTAATAAAAGCTCTATGTCGGTAAATCATATGGGCCATAGGTTGAGTGATTATATCATGGCGATGTGTAGTAAGACAAATGGGATCCTAATGGACATAATGGGTTTCAAGAACATTGGGGGTCTTGAGATTGTATTAACAGAGGCTAGGTCTGTAGCCCTAAGTATAGTAAGCTTTTTCATACTTCGAAAAAAACATTTTAACTATCGTTTTTATTTTTCATAATTTTATAATAAAGATGGTGATGCTTACTCAAACCAATTATAGGGGTTCCCTTAGAAGACCAACATGTGCTTGAAAAACACATGGATACAATTGTTATTAATCATTTTTTCTTGTGACATTTGATCCCCACATTTTTGTCTCCATAGAATCTTTTAATCAATGAAGATGAGTATCACTTTCAATTAGAAAATGGTCTCGTTCCTTCTGTAAACCTAAATGGAATGATTCAGTTTTATGTCTATTAATATGTACCAAGTCAACTAAATCCTTCCTCTATAATATTGACTGATTATGAATAATTGGTTTTAAATTGGCCTCCTTACCCAGCCAAAACCCATGCATAACACCATCAATGCATGTAACTGAACTCACCTAAGAAATATTTGGGAGCACCCTAATTGTTCCTGTGTAAGGAGGAAAATTGCAGTGATTCCCGACAACTCTTGATTTTTATCCATTCTTGAGAATTCCTCCTGTTAAGACTATTAACAATCATTTTTTAAAGATTTCACAAAAAATAACTAATGCCCAAAGCAATTCATAAAGAAATAAGTAGAACTCAGCAATGGGACACTAGAGTGGTAAAAACATACCATAAAAATACCATATGGTAAAAACCTCACTCTCAAATATGCATATTTACATTTCCATGTACCCTATGTAATGATACAAAGGAGGGTTTTAAATACAAAAGTTTTGCATAACCTTTCCTGGTGCAACTTCTCACTCTCCCAGCTTTAAAAGTTGCATGAGAAAAGCTTGGAAAGTGAGGAGTGTCGGTGAAAATGTTTGTGAATCTTTTGTATCTCTCCTGTGTATCTCTGTATCATTACATGCAACACATGAGAATATAGAGATACATCTGTGAGTGGACTCTAGAGCACTTAGGGGTTTTACCACTATAACCTCAGTGTCAAATATCTTTATTTCTTGTTCTCCTATTTATTTTTTAGTGGGTTGTTTTAGGCATTAGTTATTTTTTGCAATTTATATGACAACAAAACAAGAAGTATAATCTATTTTTAACACAATTAGCATTAAATTATACAATGCTAGTTTCTAACATAACTAGAATAATTCTATATTACTGTGAAGCTAATCCAAATATTTCTCACAATCACTATCTGCATGTACATTGTCAATTCAATTAGTTGATATAGAAATTTTGATCCACTAAACCACTGGGAAAATTATAAATTCCTTTCCAAGTATAAATAAAACCAAGTAATTAAATGATACTGGGAAGCTAACCCAAATATTTATCACAATCACTATCTGCATGCACATTGCCAATTCAATTAGTTGATACATAAATTTTGATCCACTAAACCATTGGGAAAATTATAAATTCATTTCCAAGTATAAATAAACCCAAGTAACTAAATGATATTGGTATTCATAAAATAGTTGACTAACCAAAATTGAACTCTTCTTGCTTAAACAGAGCTGCAAACGCTTCAATTAAATTCATCTTAATGTATACACTACTAAACAAGACCACAAACCCCTGATACCCCATCATAACCACAGACCTATGCTGCCATTGTAAAGAATATGAAAACAAACCACAAATTTAGAAAATATAGAGAAAATATCCACAATAAACTTGGAAACATCTATGTTTATTATACCCAATTAAACACCAATTTATTTACAAATAAAACTATCCACTAGGTCGCTGTACTAATGTATTATTTTTACAACTATTAAGCAATATCAATGCTCATGATGACATAAACACAACGGATATGAATCCAACTGCTCATAATCCCATAGCAGCAGCATTAATGGGTGCTATGTTCTTTACTCAGTCTGTTGCAGGCCATTTAATGCGGCTACAGTAGGATTGATTCCTGTTAGATCTCAAGTAGCTTAAGATCTAACGGGAATCAAGCCTGATAATTTTCTTTACAACACGGTACTAGGATATACTATTGTACTATTTTTACAATGTTTAAACAATCCCAATGCTTATCATCACATAAACACTAGAAACTGTTGTTGCTTTTGTTGTGTTTTTGTAACACATGACCACTATCACATACGAAGGTTGTTCTTCAATTGTTGGTCTGTGAGTCAAATATGCCAAGCCTTTCATTAAATATAAATTATATCAAATGGTCATACAACACAGTTGTCCACTTTGAGATCAATTAAAATTCAACATTGTTTTCAAGGAAGCTGGCATAGATTTTGATTCTTTCATCAGTGTTTTCATTTCGAGCTGGTAAAACCCAAGTCAAAACAAGTGCTTATTAGATTCCAATAGTGAAGCATGTCTTGGGAAATAGCTTACACAATAGACCATGGGGTTTAAAAATACCCAGTGAAATCCAAAACTGGAAAGTGTAAGGATCAAACCCAGAACCTAGCACTCAGCTACAGCTGATGAGCTGCTCTAATAGTGAGGTGCATGCACTTCCATGAAGGACGCCCTTACAGTAAGTCTAAAAGGTGTGCATGAATACCTTGATCCCAAAATTTAACAAGGGTTGAGAATTAGCTTACATGATAGACATCCAAGTCAAGAATCAAGATATTTTCCATGTGCACCAAAAACTAACTCAAAAAATCATTCGTTTGACATGGTTACCAAACTGTTTTGTTGACTGGGCATTTTTTTGAATCAGCTTAGTAAAAAGAAATTAAACAACAACCATTGTAATCCAAAATAAAAAATGTAACAAACACATTAAAATTCACAGAGATTCCCACATATTTGGGTTTCGGCATTATCAACCTTGATTTCCAGAACATAAGTATCCAAAGGAAACTCCAGGCCTTGTTTTGATAAAATAACCCACATTAGAGTTTAATTCCCTAAAAATATGTCTATATCCAATGCGACCAAAGGAATGAGCAATTTCTTCAATGTGATCAGTTAGTGAAGATAGGGATAGTTTTTGTATTTGAGATTTTCCATGAACAAATTTGATCACTAGGGAAAAATCACTTAATATTTCTAGGGCCTGAGCCTCTCTTTGTTTGGCCAGCTTAAGTAAATATAAGAGCACTAGTATCTCTCCCATATTATTTGCACCTAGGCATGCATTTTCTTGTGTATGATTCAGTAATTGAGAGGTGAAAACTAGAGAAGATAGGAATCAAGCTGGGGACCTGTCACCAGTCAATTGGCTACTCTAAAACTAGAGAGGCTATAAATCAAGTCCAGAACTGGTCACCAGCCGACTAGGTGCTCTATCATAAGCCTAATGAAGCTTCTTATACCCACCTATATTGTCTCCATTAAACATATTTATAAAGGACCTGAATTATTTGACATAATTCAAAGGGTTCAAGCCTTGTAGTTCTAATTGAGATGTCACCACTGTCCAGGAATTGATCCTGAACTATGGTAACCACCAGTGAAAATTATGATAGCAGATATAGTTGAAGAAAGTACCATGAATTCAAGGAAGGATTTAAAGTTGGCACTTTTATCCCATAAATCAGCACATTATCTAACGAGACAGGCAAAAACCAATAAGGATGAAACAAGCTTATATTCTATTTATCTGAAGCTCCAAGACCAGGTAAATGAGGCCACCGAGAAAGGTAAGCATGCAAGTTGAACACGAATGGGTGCAGTTAACACCCTAATCTCCAAACTCTTTTTAATTTTCATGGATCACTGGAAGACAAATGGAGCCTGGACAAGATAGCTGAACAGCTAGAAAAATGTATAATTATAGAATAAAAATGGAGCCCTAGACAATATACAAAGCATAAATTGCAAGCAATTGAAATGAAACCCACAAAGGAGGGTGTATCCGGTAAAGCCTTAGCACTTTTATTTTTGTTGAAATATAATTTTTGAAACCCTCTAAGTTCGAAGGACTGGCATTAGTGACTATCCACACATACAAATATTTGACCATAAGTATACAGCATAAACCTCAAATGACTGGGAAGATGAAAATATAGCATAAAACCTTAAATCCAAAAAACAATTAGACATACATTACTTGCAACCACTCAAACAAAAAATTATGCAGTCCTGACAGAGACAGTAGGATATCCATTCTAAACAGAACTAAGAAATTCAGTACCTCGATCAATGGATGCCTCTACAGTTGTTCCGTCTTCACAAACGAACCCCACCAAACCCAAGAACTAGGTCGACAACAAGAAACCAGCGGGAAAATGCAAATAACGTCAACAACATACATCGCATACAATCAAATAAGGGAAAACAACACATATATAAAATGAGGTCAAACAAATGGGGATGAAAAATCGACCGGTGTACCTTAGCGAGCCATGCTGTAAATTTCTTGAACTTGGCGAGCAGAAGATCTCCAAGCCTCCATTGTCTGCAGGCAACTGTTTTTCCTCCTCAACTTTTATCCGGTTTCATGTCGTAAAACCTTGATGGCAATGGAAAATACTATATGGAATACCCTCCCAGTCCTCAGCAAGAATTATACCCTCCCAGTCCTCCTCTTCCACAATTTCCATAACACCATTAATTTTCCACTGCCCCTAACACGATAATATTGTAAATGCCTCATAACAATTGGGTACATATTAAAATATCGATCAATATTTTACAGAGGCAATATTTTTTGTGGCTCGTTGGAAAATGGAGGAATGGGCTCATGATGGAATCTGCTAGCCCTAGGTTTCGAGGAATGGGCGCACAATGGAGGAATGGGAAATATTTATTTTGGCTCACGATGGGGCAGGAATTACATCACATCACACAGGAATGGGCTCACCAATCCCCAATTCCTTCCACCACAAATTCGACATGTTTTTTCAACCATTGTACCTATATTCCTTTCGTCTATTTACACACATTACAATAAAAAACAACAAATAAGATAACCATGAACATGCACAAGTCCTAGACATAAAAGGTAAATAAATTACATGAGCTCCTGAAGGATGTAATGAAGTGGAGTTAAAAGGGTGGAGCATAAAAGAAAATAGGGTAATTACTTAGGTGAACTTTAAAGATGTGGCAAGCCCTTAGTTTTTTTAAAATCCCTTACGTTTTTACTACTAAGACAAGCATAGAATGAGTGATTTCCTTGTCATGGACCGACTATGAAAAATGAAAAAATTGAAGATTTTGGATTTATGTGCCTTTTTAGATATTAAGATTCAGAATTTTCTAAAATATTATTTCCCTACATATATGTATGTGTGTACTTTTAAAGAAGCTATGACAATGGACGTTGTGATCATGATCAAACATAACACTAATTTGGTGACAATTCGACTAGTGAACACATCCACCAACATCTAAATATATGGATCTCACTGCATGTCTTGACTAGATACACCCAGGTAGAAGGGGCTCTCTGAATCGATATGCAATCTTAAAGGTCCTTTAATATTGATATAAGCCATAGCTTGCTAGGACATCGTCATGATAGCTAATTTGGTGTCAATTTGAGTATGATGATGGCGATGATGATGATGGTGATGACGATGTTGATGGTGATGATGATGATGACGATGATGATGAAGATGTTGATGAGGAAGAGGGTCGTGATGACGATGACGACGATGATGATGATGATGATGGTAATGATGACAATGATGATAATGATGAAGATGATGATGATGATGATGAAGATGGTGATGCCAATGATGATCATGATGAATATGATGATCATGATGACGACGACGATGATGATGATGATGATGATATTGATGATGATGATGATGAAGACAACGATGATGAAGACAATGATGATGAAGATGATGATGATGATGATGATGATGATGATGAAGATGATGATGATGAGGATAACGATGATGATGATGATGTTGAAAATGATGAAGATGATGATGATGATGATGATGATGATGTTGATGATCATGATGAAATATGCATTTATCATATCATTTATAGCAAATATGTGGGTCATTGACCCTAAAATTGTTCTCAAGTCCACAAATCATGTCGACAGTAAGATGATGATGATGGTGATGATGATGTACACGATGATTATGATGATGATGATGATGATGATGATGGAAATGATGATGGTGATGATGATGCTAATGATGATGACGGTGATGATGATGTTGTTGTTGATGATGATAATGGTGGTGATGATGAATCTTTCTTCATTTGGAAAAATGTCCACATGTACCAGTGTCTATGAATATTTCTTCATTTATTTTCATATAATTAGATTATGAATCTACCTCATGTCTTATGTAAACATTATGAAACTACCTCATGTAGTTGTATCATGTACCTCATGTCTTCTGTAAACTTTATGAAACTCTCTTTCAACTCTTCCTTGGTCATATATTAGGATTTTCTCCTTGACATTTTTTTGTTTTCTTTTCGAAACTATACAACAAAATGAAAATTGATTGAAGCTCTAATACCAACATGTAGTTTTTCTAAATCCAAATTGCAACTATTACTATAACTATTGATGTAATATAAACAAAGAAATAAAGAGTAGCTGAAATAAACAGAAAAAAGTATAGAAAATAGTGGGGAACATCTACACAACCAAGGGTGAATTAAACCTACAAAATTCAATTATGTTGGAGGATACCTTACCGTTAATAAATTTGTTGTTTGTAGTGAATACAAAACAAAAAAGAATACAACACAACAACATAAAGTTTTTATCACTAATAAAAGTTATACGACCCTTGTTACATGATAGTTGCATTTTAGAAACATTGAAATGATATTATAAAGACATAGGACTAAGGTAGTTGTAGCCTGTTCAAGCTCATCATTGTTTTATCATCTATAGCTGCTTTGGCATGCAAGAATCATACACAGAGCTTGAACAAGCTATGACCACCAACAATGAATTAATTTAAGAGAATGTGGTATCATTGTTGTTAATAGTTTATTTAGGCCACAATGTGCATCATGTACCAATAACAAAAGAAATAGGATATAATTGATACTATCCCTACACTAGTTTCTATACTCCTTTAAATAGTTCCCTAGTTGACTCAAGGTTGTGAAATAATTCGAGGTGATAAACCACTCAATTCAATATAATGATGTGTGATATCGATACATCATTGTACAATGCGAACTAGAATTCAACCATTGACATTGTTGTTTCCGTTTCCAATTTCTTGAACCTACAATTGGGTTAAGGATAGACTCCCACACAAATAAAATAGGGTAATAGCTCTAGAAATTGTTTAATTCAATGTATTCCTTAGAAATTTCGTGGTCCATGTAAAACTAACCAAGATGTAAAAGATAAAGAGTTCTAAACTTAAATTGATTGTAGGTTCAAGCACTTGGATGGGACAACAGTAATAGACTCAATTGTTGACTTTTTTTATGCCTTGTTTCATTGCCTAAGCCTACAATTGGTTTAATGATGCTCCTATATTCATGAAATTAAAAATCAATTGTAAGTTTAGGGAATTTAAGGGGGTAGCCAGTCTTGCTTTGCATTGGCCTAGTGAAAACCTAGCCAGTCTTTTAGTGAGGATATTGAAAAAAAATATTTTACTTAAACCTTAAATCAACAATGATATAATAAGAAAATATAGGGAAAAACTATATTTTACAACAAGGAGTAAATGCAAATCTTGGCACTTATGTTATGATAAAGTGTTTCACAAAATTTTGCATGAGAAGTCTGATAAACTTGTTACACGGATGGAATAACTCGATATTAAAAATATGTTCTTTTTTGAACAAACAACTCTAAAATTTTGATGATTTAGTTCAATAAATGTCCAGACTTGTGTTAATCATACTTGTCAAACAAACTCAGACATATCAAGGCCATCTAAAATGATAAATAGAGAAGTAATAATCATAGCATGAAATAAATACAATATGTTTGAAAAACTACACAAAATTGACAAACACGCCCAAAACTATAAAGGCAACAAGTAAACAATAGGAAGAATGGTCAAAGACACGGAAAAACTCTTGCATGATTCTACAATAGGAAGAATGATCAAAGACATGAAAAAAATATTGCATGTATGAATCATAGTTCTCAAGAGCTATCAACCAATATTGAATTTACAATAGATATAAGTTATATGGATGTATTTTGTAGATTAATTTCATAGTTTTCAACTCAAAACACAAAACATTTATGAATCATAGTGACACATGCTCAAGAGCTATCAACCAATATTGAATTTACAACTTATATAAGTTATATGGATGCATTTTGTAGATTAATTTCATAGTTTTCAACTCAAAACACAAAATATTTATATTTTAATAATTGTGAGATAATAATAAAATCCCTTAAAAAGTTACTTAGCCACCTGGAATTATATAACAAAAAGCCACGTAAATACTCCACCCAAAAAATTCAAATAGTTTAAAGATAACCCCACTACATAAATTCCTAATAAATGGGCATTAAATGAGATAAACTACCACCATAAAGGCATTAACATTACATCAACAAAGATGATCACCAAACATTATTACAACATACAACATAATTTAAAGACTTGTGTCTTTTGCAACATTTAGTTAGAATAAGTTCCTTGTATCGTTTTTCATATCTCTTGTAACATATATATAAGGTCATGGTAAGAATATTACTGTTATAAAATTCATTTTGAGATGGTTATATACAAGGGTTGAGAGATATCCATCATATTATCCAACTATATTATGATGCTAATGATGATGATATTGGTGATGATGATGTCGATGATGATGACGATGGTGATGATGATGTTGATGATGATGATGATGATGATGATGATGGTGATGGGGATGATGGTAATGATGATGACGATGAGGATGATGATGATGAAGATGTTGATGAAATATAGGCAATGCCAACTGAACTTCTTCACTTACATGTCAAGTGAAGAAGTTTTACTTAAGAACTTTTACTAAGTGAAGAAGTTTTTTTTTATAATTTTTATCGAGTATATTTCTTCGAGAAATAGATAGGTTATAAGCCCATTGTTTATAGATCACAGTTGTACACTACTATAACTTTGTTTGTAGATGCTAGTTTAGTATTATTTAGGATTTATTAGTAGCTTAAATTTATCCACCATATATGGGAACTGTTAAAAGTTTTGTTCATTTTATCTCTAGAACATCTACATATTAGCCCTTTATGAGCTCTATTAAGGCTTATATGTTTTTCTTATTCCTTCTTGTGTTTAGATTGTTTATTAGTCACAACACATTTGGGTTTATAGTCAAAATCATATACATAACCAATGACTTCTAGCTTTGGTATGAATTGTAATCACCTTAATGACCAAGTATATATCTAAAAGTTTCTCCAATTTCTATTGAATTATTTTTATTGGACATGTTTGATAGCTTGAGATGATGATGATGTCTTTTTCTAGTACAAAAATTGATTTGTTAATTGATAACATGATATCTACCTACCTAGTTGGTCTAACTACAACATTCATTTATTATATGGGTTACTAAAATTTTAAAATTTAATATAAACTAAGAGTAAATTTCTCTCTAGTTCCCTAGAAGAATGACAATCTACATCAAATATAAGGAAACTTATGCTCCCCCATTGTAGGTACATAAATTAAATTACATATTAGATGCTTTATAAGTGCTATTCAGGTTGAACAATTATTCATTTCATTGCAAATTAAGTAAAAATTTTTGAAAAATATATGTTGTGAAAACAAGAGGCGGCAACAAAAAATGCATGTGGTTAATAAGCTTCACAAAAAATACATAATAAAAAACTACTTATTACAATGACGAAACATGCATTACACGCCGACCAGATTGCCCACCGTGGGGCTCTAACCCACGACCACAAGGTAAAGAGCCGTGCACTCTACCAATTGAGCTAGATGGGATTTAGTTAAGTTGGTTTGCAGGACATTCTTGACCTTTCGTCGCAATAGCAATGGTCTTGAACTTTCATCGCAATAGAAAAAAACTCTCATCGGGGACATTTTCAAATTTTTCCAAAAAATTAAACTATTTTTTCACGAAAACATCGTTTTTAACTTTTTTCGTGGAAAACTTCGTGGGAAATTGAGCCATATGTAGTAGTGTCAGCTTTAAGTACATCATAAACAAAATCATCACCATAATTTTCATTATGGTCATGCATATGCCATTAGTGTTCTTAATCACTCATCGATATTAGGATTCATGTCATGTAATTGCTAAGGTCATGTATATGTCGTTACAGTCATTTCGATGATAATAGGGTTGTTTAGATGTCATTATGGGCATTTAGGTTCCATTAGAATCAATTAGGATCCAAAAGTGATACTAGATGCATAATCACCATTGACATCCACACCCACATCGTCATCATCAACATACAAGAAATCAACATCATTGTCATCGTTGTAGTCATCATCAATATAATTGAGATAATAACGAGCAAGGAACCATACTACCTCAGAAGAATGGATGATATAGTATTATACTTTTCAAATCATATCGATACACTCCATCATAATTATCATAATGCATCATCGCCATGTTGTTAGGGACAATCTTAGGGCATTAGGGTCTATCAAATGTTGTTGGGGACACACAAATGCCATTAGAGCAATTTAGGTGACATTAAGGTAATTTACCCCTCACTAGGATTAATCAAGATCCCAAAGTGCCATGATTACGATCATTTAGGTGCCACTATGATAAATCAAGATAAAAAATTACTATCACATGGATCATGATCATTGACATTGACATTGATATATCTGTCGTTATGTGAGATGTTTTCTAAACACAATTCCTAGCTCTAAACCTAGTGCAATTCCTAGTGTGATTCCTTTCAAAATTTATGGCATTATTCTAGGTGTTATACCTGGAGCTATGTTGGATGTTTTCTAGGCTCATATTCTGGCTCTATACTTGGCACTATGTTGAATGTTTTTCCTACTGAAATTCATGGTGCAATTCTGGTCCCTAACCCTGGATTAATATATGGTGCTATGCTATTCATGATGTTTTTTTAGGCTATTCTTGGCATTAAATGGGATGATTTTGTGGACTATAATTGGGACGCTAATTTGGATGCTAATTGTGATGCTATTTGGGATGCTAATTGGTACGTTAATTGGGATGCTAATTGGGATTCTAATTGGGATGCTAATTTGGACGTTAATTGAGATGTTAATTGGGATGCTAATTAGCATCCAAAATAGCACCAACTTTTAAAAAGGGACACTAATTGGGATGCTAATTGGGATGCTAATTGAGATGCTAGTTGGAATGCTAATTGAGATTCTAATGGGGATGCTAATTGGGATGCTAATTAGTGTCCAAAATAGTGCCAACTTTTAAAAAGGGATGCCAATTAGGATGTTGATTAGGATGCTTATTGGGACACTAATTGGGATGCTAATTGAGACGCTAATAAGGATGTTAATTGGGACGCTAATTGGGATGGTAATTAGCATCCAAAATAGTGCCAACTTTTAAAAAGAGATGCAAATAACGCCATTAAAAGCGCCATCCTGTGGAAAAGCATCCACTTTGTCAAAAAAATGATGAAAAATACACTAAAAATGATAGTGGATGCTAAAAGGGAAGCTAAAAGAGACGCTAATCACAGGGTTTTGTTGTAGTGTAGCATTGATCATGACGATGATGATGGCAATGATGATGATGATGAGGATGATGGCGATGTTGCTAATGATGAGGATGATGGCAAGGATGATGGTGATGATGATGATGATGATAGTGAGGATGAAGGAGATGATGATGATGATGATGATGATGCTATTCATGATGACAATGAGGAATATGATGATGATTATGATGAGGATGAGGATGAATGATGATGATGATGGTGACGATGATGATGGTGATGATGATGGAGATGATGATGATGATGATGATCATCATCATCATAGGTCGATGACAACGACGGCAACGATGATGATGATGATAGGGATGATGGAAATGATGATGGCGATGAATATGATGATGCTAATGATGATGACAATGAGGATGAAGATGCCGACGATTATGGTGAGGATGAGGATGAAGATGTTGATGATGATGATGAGGATGATGGCGATGATGGTGATGGTGATGATGATGGTGATGTTGATGATGGTGATGATGATGATGCCGATGATGTTGACGATGTCAATGATGATGATGATGGCGATAATGATGTCAATGATGATGATGATGATATCCATGATGACAATGAGGATGAAGGTGACGATTATTATGATGAGGATGATGATGAATATGTCGATGATGATGATGAGGATGATGGCGATGATGATGATGGTGATGATGATGATGGCGATGATGATGAAAGTGATGGTGATGATGATGATGACGACGACGATGATGATGATGATGACGGTGATGATGATGATGATGTTGCTGCTGCTGCTGATGATGAGGATGATGATAAAAATGATGTTAATGATGACGTTGATGATTATACCGATGATAAAAAAGAAGATGATGATGATGATGATGACGATGACAATGACTATGATGATGATGATGATGATGATGGCGATGAAGAGGAGGAGGAGGAGGAGGAGGAGGAGGAGGATGAGGATGATGATTATGATGGTGATGATGATGTCAATGATGATGGTGATGATGCCGGTGATGATGACGGTGATGATGATGATGGTGATGATGGTGATGATGATGGAGATGATATTAATGATGATGATGATGATGGAGATGATGATGATAATGGTGATGGTGATGATGATGATGACAATGATGAGGATCATGATGATGAAGATGTTAATGATGATGTTGATGACGATACTAATGATAAGGAGGAGTAGGAGCAGGAGGAGGACGACGATGAGGATGATAATGATAATGACGAAGATGATGATGACAATGACTATGATGATTGTAACAATGAAGATATACAATATTACATAATTATTAAATTCATATATTTTACTTGGTACTTATCTAAATGACTTGAACATACAAAATACATAATTATTACAACATCCATTTTAGATATATAAATAATATTTATGAGTAAATGAAAAAACTATGATAATATGTAACAAATATGACACATGAGATCTTGCATAAAAAATACATAGAATAATCATCATATGCCCCATCATGCACATACCAACTCCTAGATTCCAGCATTGCTACAATCTCATTGATATTCTTCTTTGTTATCCAACCAATTCCCAGATATATCATAAAAAGAGCATAAATAGACAATAAGAGAATAATCCACGCTTAAAATATGAATAACACAAATAAATATCAATCCTCTTTGAGGGAGGAACCTCCTTACACATTGTATAGAGTACACAATACAAGATAAAATACTATGATGACTAAAATGAGAATACCCCCTTCCTATATATAGGAGATAAAGGTGTACAATAACAACTAATAGGCCCAAGCCTACATAAATAATATTTAATGCACCACAATATAGGGGGTAATGCACCACACTATATGGTGTAATGTGTCATCATTCGGGGATTAACATGCCCCTCCCATTCAAAAGTGTTGTACTCAACTCTGAAGTAGTTTTGGATGATATTGTATAAAGGAATCATCTTCCCATGTTGAATCTTATGTGGGTAAGTTCATCCATTTAATGAGATACTCTGAAATTGATCGATTTTGAAGCTGTCTAGTTCGTATTTCATTAATTTTTTCAGGATCCAAGATTATTTTTCCTTCCTCATCAAGTTATGGTAACATTGTTTGAACTGGTAGCTTGTCACCGATTACCTTCTTTAAACATGAAACAGGGAAAACTGGATGGACTCGTGAAGATGCAGGTACTTCCAATTTGTAGGCCATAATACCAATCTTTTGTAACACCTTGTAGGGACCATAGTATTATCCTTCTTGGTGTTCTCCAAGGACATATGTTTGTATAATTGTAGTATTAAAAACACTGAATCCCCAACATTAAATCTCTATCCACTATGGTGTTGATCTGCTTGTTGTTTCATTCATATTTGTGCTAAATTCAGGTTGTCCTTTAAGAGTTTAAGAACTTGTTTTTGATGATCCATGTGGTTTTCCGCTGCTTGAACCTTAGAGTGTCTTAGTGAATATGTGATGGATGGTGGATGGTAGCCATACAATGCCATAAATGGGGTCATTTTTTATGATGTATGGAAGGAAGTATTATACCACCATTCTATCAAGGGTAACCACTTGACCCATTATGTTTGTTTATCAACTACAAAACATCAAAGATACCCTTCCAAACATTTGTTTACTATATCTATTTTTCCATCAAATTGAAGCTGATAAGTTGAGCTATGAGCCAGTTGAGTACCCAAACAAGAAAATATTTTGGTCCAAAAAATTCCAGTGAAAATGGGATCCTTTTCACCTACTATAATATTCAGAGTGCCATCTAGTTTTTTGTACTGTCTCCATAAAAGAATTGGCAATTATGCTTGCTTTGAAGGGGTGAGATAGTGTATAGAAGTGTGAACAGCTAGTAAGTCTATCAACAAACACCATGATGACAGTCTTTCCTTCAGACTTTGGTAAACCTGTAATAAAATCCATCAAGACCTATTTCCACCTTTGGATTGGAATGAAAAGTGGTTGTAGGAGACCAAGGGTCTTAATTGTTTCCACTTTATTTTGTTTGCAAACCAAAAATTCTGCCACAAATTTTTGAACATCATTTTTAAGACCATCCCCAAAAATCTCTTTCTTTACCCGATGGTAGGTTTTTAAGAAACATGAGTGCCCTCCTCTCGGTGAAGAGTGGAATTAAAAAAGTACCTTTTGCTTGAGCTGAGAACTCTTACCAAGATATAAGTGATCCTTGTACCATAACAAGTCATATTTCCACCTAAATGTATTAGAGGCATTGGGATCCTCCTGCAGCTTTTGAATAAATGTCCATATTTTTTTGTCATTTTTCCATTCGTCCATTGCTTTGGCTATCCAATCTAGTTGGATGATTGAAATAGCATATAGTAAATCTTCAACATCCTCATATCTAATGGACAGTGCATCTGCAACAACATTTTTCTTCCCCTTTTTGTAGATGATTTCAAATTCATATCCCAACATCTTTGTTACCCATTTTTTTTCTCTTCTGAAGATAGCCTTTGTTCCAAGAAGTATTTAAGGCTATCATGATCAGTTTTAACCTTGAAATGTCTCCCTATAAATAAGGGGCACCATTGCTTCAAGGCATGTAGTATTTCCAACATTTCCTTCTCATAAATGGACTTTTTAAAGTTATTTCCCTTGATTGGATGACTTATGAAGGAAATAGGGTGTCTTTTTTTAATTAGTACATTTCCAATTCCATTTCCTAAAGCATCACATTCCACAATAAAGGTTTTTGTGAAGTCTGGTGTCACCAAAAAATGATATTTAAGCATGGTCTCTTTGAGTTGTTAAAAGGATTGAGTTTCCTCTAGAGTCCAAGAAAATAAATCTTTTTTCAGTAACGATGTTAGAGGAGTTGCTATTCTTCCATAGTTCCAAAAAAACTTGCGATAATACCTTGTCAGACCTAAGAATCCTTGAATATTATTCAGGGTTTTGAGAATCGACCAGTCCATCATGGATTTAATTTTTTTAGGGTCTACATTGACACCTTCGTGAGATACAATATGACCCAAATACTCTACCTCCTTTATACCAAAGAAAAAAATTGAGGATTTTACATACAGTTCTTTATCCTTTAGTAGTTGTAGTACCCTCTCAACATGTTGAACATGTTATTCCCAAGACTTTCTATAGATTAGTATATCATCAAAGAATACAAGCACAAATTTTCTAAGGAAAGGCTTGAAAATAGAATTCATCAAACCTTGAAATGTGGAAGGTGCATTTGTTAGACCAAATGGCATGACCAAAAATTCATAGTGACCTTCATGAATTTTGAATGTTGTTTTGGGGATGTATTCATCCTTCATTTGAATCTAATGATACCTGAAACAAATACCCAACTTTGTGAAGACAACTGCTCCATGTAATTTGTCTAACAATTCATCAATGAAAGGAATGGGAAACTTATATTTGATGGTGATCTTGTTGATCTCTCTATAATTAGGACACATACACCATGATACATTTGGCTTTGGTACCTATTGCTATTGCAACTCCTATCCCAAATTTTTTATGATTTTAGGGCCCCTCCTTAGATTTTTTTATCCTTTTTAACTTTCTTAGACAACTATTGTTCTTGGATGACCCTTTCCATGACTTAGGTTTTTTAGCAAGTTAGAAAAAACCTTTTGCACCAAGTTAAAAAACTCACTTTTTTCTCAGTGTGTTAGGAGAGTTCTTAGATTTTTTCCAACAGGACGAAGAAAATAGGACTTCCCACCTGATATCTCCCAGTCGATTTTGTGTTGTCTTTTTTCCTTGGGCTTACACCTTTGTCGGAGGTATTTTGAGTTTTCGTTCGATAATTGTGGATATTTTTAAGAGTTGGAGACGATATGTTTGGTATGACTCATATTTTGAAGCCGATGGTTCTTTTCACTGAGTCTTGTCAATGGTTGCAACTAAAATCTCCATTCCTAGCCGATGTGATCAACTTGGACCTAGATTTCACTACCAATCAGAAGTTTCTTCATGAGTCTTCTAGTGACCTTTTCATCGAGTGTTCCCAACAAAGTTTTCTGACAGTTTCAGTAGAATATAAATATCTTTCCGAAGAGAGCGACAAATTTTATGGCTTGTAGTCGATATTTTGTTGTTGAAACCTTTGGATGAATCGTGTTGACGCTGTTTTGCGGTTGGTTTTTGACGAAGAGAACTGATAGATGAGACATAGTTAGGATTTTATAATTGATACTGTCAATAGAATTCTATGTCTCTTGCCAATATTGAATGGGAGGATTGCCTGATGAGATTTTAGGCACCAAAAAGTCATTTTCATTTGCATGCCCCAATGACCGCATTTAATGCGTTTTTGGTGATTTTTATATATAGCCCGTGAAGATTTGTTTACAAACTATTACTCTGTTTGAGCACATCCATATGTCGATTGCTTGTTGGAGCTTGTGGTTCATTTCATTAAGCTCCACACCCTTTCACCATTTTCTAGGTAGGATTCTAACCTCGTTTGGTTTGTGTTCAATGAACTATTTGGGTAAACGGGATTTGGTAAAATGACGTTGTGGGATTTATTTGTTTACGTGGTTAGGTTTTTTTAATACCTCTGTCATGGTTTTAAATTATTTTCCCCAACCTCATAGGGATTCACTTGTTTTGATCTAGCTAACCTTTTTAGGATCTCCCAAGGCCAGTTTGCATTATAATCCCTGAACTCCCTATTTCTTTTGACCTATTTTTCAACCCGAACGTGGTTTTTCATGTTCTCCAAGCCATTTTGTCTCTACCACTCAGACCATGGACATGGATAGCTCAGATCCCTGGTGTTTTAATGATGAGGCTAAGGCGGGTCAAGTTTTTCATCGACTACTCCCCATCTTGTTTTTGTTCATTTGCGGTGATAAGGGATTGGTGAGGCCCTGAGCTCAGAGGGTTGTCATTTCCTTTGATTTATAGCCTAGTGTTTTCATCAGAAATTATATTTCACTTTGTCGTTGGCACCATGGTTTTAGAAGGTTTCAAAGTTGACCTAGGATTATTTTCATTGCCACCGTTTCCTCTGGACTATTTTCTCACGGGTAATAAGGTTAATTAAAGGAGGTTTTGCGTAGGGTTTAAGAATGATTTTGTTGATTCTTCTTTATCGTGTTTTAGAACACCAGCCGATTTAGAGTTTGAAATCCCAAAGAAACAGTTAGAACTCACACTTGAGTTGATAGTTCCCTTTCCAGTTTGATCTTTCCTCAAAGTTTTACTGATGGCTAAAGATGAATCGATAAATATATATTTAATGTTCTCCGTTGATGCAATTTTATTTTTGAAAGAAAAACCTGATTTGTTAGCTAAAGTTTTCCTGTATATCTTGAAATATTATAGTAGCTTCTCATTTTCTGTTTATATGAATGCATGTGGTTTTTAATCGCACTGACATTAAGTTATTTCTTGATACGATTGTGTCACAGCCTCAGTCCTCATAGAACACCATGCCAAAGAAAGGAAATAATAAATCCAAGTTTGCTGAGGAGGACTCAGACTTGGATGTCATGGCAAGGATAGAGATAATTTATCAAGATACCAAAGCGGTCACCAGAGCTAAACCAGACTTCAAATAGGGAAAAATATATACCATGATCACAGATCAGAATGTCTTGGATGTGGGACTAGAAGATATACCCCTGTATTAAAACATATTGAGATCAAGGATCACAAAGGTATCCATGCGACCTGAAATTTTACCTTGTGCTGAGGTGATTGGATGGATTCTACCTAGAGCAGACACAAATACTATGATCATGTATAACATTGAAGGAAAAGGTTTTTCCTCCTTCCCCACTGCGTACATAGCCAAATCTTTCAATCTACCAACCCCTGAAATCAACATCACGGATGATTGGATAAATATTCTGAGTTTAGACTATATCAAGTGTGAAAAGATGATGATAATAGAAGGAAATCCATTTTGACATAAATCCTTCGGTGAGTATGAAACTGCCATCTTGTGCACTCCTTACAGACTTGTAGCCCTGATGCTTAACAAAAATTTTGGCAGGGCTGGTGGGAAGTTCTATAAGATAGGTTGGATCCCACTAATGTATCATGTGACCATGCAAGGTACTCTCTTCAACTGGAAATACATTGTAATCAACAACTTGTCTTCCTGCATAGGTGTTGCATTAAGAGGACAACTCCAAAGAAAATCACAATTTTACATGGGGTCATATTTAATTGATTGTATCTTATGCCTGTACCCATTATTGAAACTGAACTATAGATGGAATGAATCCAAGAAACCCATTTACAATGCATATCAGATCTTATGGGCTCATAAGTATCACAACTTTTACAAGATTATCTTTGAGGAACTTATGATGCCACTTTACTAGTTGATCTTTCTTGAAGAGTGCAAGTGTATGTCTGAGGGTGCACTAGAAGTTATAACTGAATATGGATATTATTTTTTCTCTGAAGAAGGCACATATCTAAGGATGTATAGAGGGACTAGAGCCTATCACTACTTCCTAAGTATGCCACTGATTACATCATTCATAAGGAATCAGTAAGACTTGTTTTTATGGATGGATTCGGGAATTTTATCTTTGACATGAAGAAGGAAGTCTACCACCAATTCCTTTCTTCATTGGAAGCTACAAGATTTCAAAAGTAAAAAGCACGCCAGATTTTGTGAAGGACTTAGAAAATTTCCACTTTGATTAGAAGAGTTTTCGTAGGAATGATTCCCAGGGAAAGGTTGCTGCACATTGTGCAATTGTAAAGGTAAATTTTGAATACTCTATCCACTGGGACAAGGATGAAGATATTTTCAGAAATGCATGCAATATGACTGCTTTAAATAAGCAGTTCAGACAAAAAACCATAATAGCAGGAGGAAAGGGAAGCGATATCACTATAGAACAAGAAAAACAAAAGAAGGAGGAAGAGACCCAAGGGTTAGTTGAAGAAGCAGATAAATTATTAGCTAAAGAGGCCCAAAGAAAAAAGGAATAAGAGAAAAGCAAAAGGAATAATAATAAAGGATGAAAAAGGAATCAGCTGACTGAGCACGAGGGGAGGCAGAGAATACAGCTGAAGAACTGAGAAGGAAAGAGCAAGAAGACCAAGACAAAGAGAATTTAGGAAAATATACTGCCCAGAATAAGCTAGTAGATCCTCCTTCTACATCGAGATACATGATGACAAGAGGTCACCTCCCTTTTGCAGAATTGGGGCTAGTTCCCTTCACTCCATCCAAGAAACATGCAGTTGCATGCCTCGATAAGGTAGTCTTTGACCCTAAATGGAAAACCATTGTTTGGAGGTCCGAAAAGAAGTTAAAGGTGGGTACCCATCCTGAGGTAATCATGGTTACTGAAAGATAGGTCATGAAAGGTACTGAGGTAATCGACGTCACAACTACTCATGAAAAATCCGATAATGTTGGAAGATTGAAAGAAACTATAGATCAATACAAAGAAAAGATGGTAAGAGTGAAAGATACTCTGATGAAAGAAAGAGGGGAAGGCTGAGAGATGAAGAGGAAACATGAGCCCACTCTTTCATAGTTCAAAAGACTTTAGGAGCCTACTAGGGTTTAGAATTAGAAAAGGATTCCTTGGTTCTTTCAAATATTATCGTTGAGGGAGAAAAGAAAGACCTGGAAAATAATATTTCTAAGTTAGAGGCACAAAAGGCTACTACTGACAAATAGGCAATGGAGCTAAATGCTCGAGTAGCAGAGTTGGAGGCACGAAGCAAATCATTGGAAATTCAGCTCAAGGAATCCAATGAACAACAGATTGATAAAACCCCTCTCTGAGAGAAACCCCTCCTAATCATGAGGAAAACATATCAGGTTCAGCTTAAGCTTGCAGAATAAGTTGACAATATTAAACGGGCAGAAACAAGATTGCGGGAAATTTCAACAATATCAACTGATTTCAGAACAAGGACACTAGAAGTTGTATAAATTATTCATGGAAAACTTACATGGATAGAAACTAATGCAACGTTTCTGGAGCATTTTCCACATAATACTATTGAGAACTTGAATATAGAGTTTGAACTCATGGATTTTAGCAGCAAGGCTGCTCCATAATTGACCACTAGGGTCAGGAAAACTTTGGTGAGGTGTATGGATTTTTATAAGAGCATGCTCACAACACATAATATATGTCAAACCTCTACAGCAAAAATAATCCAGGATTTTCCTGACCAAGAGGAACAATTGAAATACCTCCAGGATAGATTGCAGGAGGATGAGTTTAACATACAACAAGTTAAAGACATCATTGAGAAAGTGGTAAAGAGTTTAGTTGCACAAGCCGTGGTCAGTAATTTCCTTCTAGAAGACTGGCTCAGGGTAACTTCACCCAAAGCAGTAGAAATTAAGTCACAATTGGCCATACATGAAGTGATAGTCAGATTGTTGGAGCCTACGGATTTCAATACCATCGCTGTAGAAGTTGCTGCATGGAAATAATTCATTAGGGGATCACATGGGCCCTCCTAATTTTGTCTTGTTTACATGTGGCACTTTTTTGTAGATTATCTTATTTTATTTCTATTTTCCTAGTGCGAGTCACTAGAAGACAAATTTTGTAAGTCGAAGAGTCAAAGAATCCTAAAAGGATGGGGTAACTCAAGAGTCATTTTTAAATTTATAAATAGGGGTAGAATAGATATTAGAAGGTACTTTTTCTAGCACATATACGTTAGAGTTATTCGTATGAGAAATACTTCTTTTATGAATAAAGAGAATCAAATTTTGCTAGAGGAATGACTGTACGAGTTTCCAAATGGATTGTGTGGATTGCTAAATGATGAATTATTTCTGTTTTAGACTGCTATACAACTGTGAGATCATTATAACTTGTTGAACTACTTCTCCAATTTATGGATGATTTTACTTTTCGTTAGAAATCTTGTACATGTGAATGAGTAATGAATGTGTTAATAAAACATATCTATCTTTGTTTATCTTTTCTGCTATAATTATGCATGTAGAATTTAATCAACTACCTATAGGATTCCATCAGCACCATTACAGTACATTACTCAATTAGTTATAATATTTTCTCCCTCGGGGGATAGGTTAGATTAGATTAGAATATGGTATATTTTCTTGACGGTGATTGAGGGGTAAGAGTGATAAGACGACAGGTAAGAAACTACACATCATGGTTTGAGGATCTTACTCATTGGTCACTTGCATTTATTTTAGGCACTTACATTTCATCCTAAAACTGAAAATTACATAAACGGTGGACTTGGCCGCAACCAGTAAAAAAAACTTAAAAATTTATTTTAATTATACGGTAGTCGCGCCGCTGACCAGATGTTTTCCCCATTCCAAATAGTAAACGATCTAATTGGGAATCATTATTGGGGAGGATCCATACTATCGGTACTTGGGATTTTTCTAGGCATCAACAATACCATTACCACCGGTGTAGAGTAAGAACTTTGGCTAGGCCTAATTATACTAGCCTCTAAAATTTTAGCCACCATACGCTCAATTTGACTCTTTTGGCCATAGGGATATCGATAAGGTCTGATGTTAGGAGGAACAATACCTATAATCGAGTGGATAGCATGATCAAAGTCATGAATAGGTGGAATACCTTTGGGAATATCTTTAAATACCTTGGAATGCTTATTAATGACCCTTTAGAGATCTAGGGAGATAGGTAACTTTGAAATTTGAACATCTAATGAGAATAATTGTGCAACTATACCTTGATGTCCCCTTTTTAACAACTTTTTCATACCATTAGAGCTTATCACCTTACTTGGTTTCTTTTATACCATTTAACTCATATTATTTACCTTCCCATGAAAATTTCATGAAATGTTTTTGAAAATTAAAATCCATTGTTCCCAATGATTGTAACCATTGAACACCTAAGACAACATCAACACCACCCATTGGGATAGAAATCATTGGACTATTCAATAAATATTCCCCCATATCTAGATTGATATTATGGTATTTCCCTGAGCAATTTATAGTTCATCCATCTGCAATCATAACTTGAAATTCTAGTGTTGGATAAACAAAGCAATTAATAACTTTAGCTAGTTTACAGTGAATGAAATTATGAGTACTACCATAATCAATCAACATTGTTACCTTCTTCTTTTTGATGCATCCTTCTATCTTGAGAGTTTGATGAGTGGTAATTCCATCCAATGCATGACAAGATATGGTGGGAGTAAATTCTTCTGAAGTAGCCTCTTCTATTTCTTCTAAAGTCGCCTCTTCTTGAGATGCTTCCTATTCTTTTAGTTCTTCCTCTTCATAATCTATGTAGAATAATTTCTTCTCGTTGCACTTATGTACCTTACTATACTTTTTGTCACAATTAAAGCATAATCCTTTTGCTCTTCTTTCATCTAGTTGTGGGGTGTCAAACCTTGCGGTTTTTTAGAAGAAGGAACATTATTTTCTCTATATGTGTTGGAGAAGGCCTTTCTAGTAGTCATTGCCATATTTTTATTTTCAACCTTCCTTTCGATCATGAAAGCCTTATCTAGCAATGATGGTTCAAAAAGACACACCTCATGTTGAATGTTATCTTTCAAGGTTCCAATAAAGAGATATAACAAATTATCTTCTGAAATATTCTTCACTCTAAGTTTTAGCTTCTGAAATTGCTTGGTGTGATCTGTAACTGAACCTTTTTGCTTGAGATTTGCCAACTGACTGAAGAATATGTTTCTAGTTATATCCCCATAATGTGAAATCAATTCCTATGTGAATATAGACCAAGAGATAATAGACTCCTTTTTACAGTCACAAAGCCATTAGTACCATACAAACTGATCAGTTTCTAAATGCAAGGATGCAATAGTTACCTTTTGCATGGTGGACACCTGGTGTACATCAAAGAATTGCTCCATATGAAAAATACATGTGATTGGATCCTTGCCATCAAACTTTCTCATGTCAATATTGGGGATAAAGTAGTTTCTTGAACCTGAATTGAACCCATGATGTTGTAGTGAATCATCGAATTTTGAGGACTCCAACTTCCTTCTCTTCAATTGTTTTTCAATTTTCTCTAGACATGACTAGAATAAGTCATTTTTTCCTTCTTATCCTCTTCTTGAGTATATAATTGAAGAAGAAATTTATGTTTGATATCCTTGATAGAATCCTTCAAGTCTTGAAGATCTTATTTACTAGCCATCCCTTTGATATCTTCTTTACTAGACATCCCTTTGAGATCATCTTCAGTAGCCATATTCTTTTCCAATTTAGCAAAGTCATCAATTTTCACATTTACAATTAATCATATCTTCCAACTTGGACACTCTAAAAGAAACGTCTTCCATTTCCTCATATGTCGGGGATGAATCGTCTGGTGTTTTGAATGGAGTGTGATTCTTTCCACCTCCTTTTGGTGGAATTTTTAACAATATCACACCCTAGGTTTTACCACAAATATATTCTTCTACTAAAATCTATTCAAATTCAAAATGGCATACCTTTTTAAACCCTGATTGGAAGACTGGTTTAGGGATGACTTGTAACTGAGCTAAAATTTGAATTGTGAAACCTATGAGTTTGAAACTTCGGCCTGTAGTACCTTGATCTTTACTATTTCCAATTCCCTAGGTCTGACCTATTTTGGATGAGACAACATAAATTGCAAATATACCAAATCTTCTTATTTTTTGCCTATCCAGAAGAGTGCATTTGTAATGTATTCCACATGTCCACTATTTTGTTTCTATATCTAAAACTTCTACCACATATACCTTGTTCCTTCTTCTTTCATATGCAACTAGTCCCACTCCATTTGGATCTTATATGACCTTTTTCCCAAGAACACATGTTTTAGACTAGTTGTATGACTAGTCAAAAACCCTATATTCATCCACAATTATATATGAACCTATAATGGATCAAGATATTTTGGACTGGAGATATTTCATCTTATTTTGGAAGTGGGATTTTAACCTCGATCTCTAAATCCTTGTAGAAATAATTTTGTAGTGAAATTTCCAAGATGACTTGTTTTGCTAAAACCAGTCCCAAGGAAAGAGCTCTGATACCAAATGCTATGCAACCAAGTCCCAGATATAGCATAAAAAGAGAAGAAATAGAAAATAAGAGATTAATCCACTCCTAAAATATGAATAGTAGAGATAAATACCAATCCTCTTCGAGGGAGGAACCTCCTTACGCAATGTACTAAGTACACAAGAGAAGATAAGATACTATGATGACTAAAATTAGAATATCCCCTTCGTAAATATAGGAGATAAAGGTGTACAATAACAACTAATAAATCCATTAATAGGCCCAATCCTACATAAATAATATGTAATATGCCACACTATAGGGGGTAATGCATGACACTATATGGTGTAATGTGTCATTATCAAGGGCTTAACATTCTTCATTTGACTTAATATCTATATCATCATCTGGTTCATAATTGTTATCATTGAAAGGATCACTCATATCAACATCATTATCAATGTCATTTTTATTATATATTCATCATCAATATCATCACTAACTAGGTCATTGTCTGCTACATCATTTGTATGTTTATCCTCTTGATTAGATTCTTCATCTTACACATCTACTTCGACAACCAAATGATCCTAATTTGCATCACCTTCTTCAACATTGTCTTCTTCCTTTGGTGAATTATACTTAACCGGTCTTCCTCTTGGATCATATCTAACAATGTTTGACCAGCCTGCTTTACCTGGAACCTCTAAGTAAAAAACATGCTCACATTGATTTGGAAGAACATATGGCTCTGTACCCAGTTCAAGTTCCCTTGTATTAACCATGGTAAATCCATTAGCATTCCCAATAATAGTTCTTTCAGGATCACGTTCATTCATTCATATCCTATACCATTTGGACTCAAATGAGACTATTTTAAATGAATTAAAGTCACACTCAATTTTTATCTTCCAAATAACCATAGTACCTATTTTCAAATACTTTTGGATGCTTGTCACTTCTAGAGGAAACATTAGTGACTTGAAAAACTATAGTTATCCCATAATCATATGTTTTATTTTTATCATCCAACTTTTTGATGTGAAATCTACGACCATTGCACCACATAACGTTGTGGTGTATCAACTGCATCATGCTCGACTCAGTAAATAGATATATAAGAAGAAATAAACGAAAAAAAATGCATTGATATAATGGGAAACAACAAAAATAATGAGCATGGTAAATTATATACTTTCCTTTTTATCTTTTAAACCACATGCTAAATCAATTTCCCTTTGTGTGAGTTCATGGGATATTCTTCTCAATTCCAATGCATTGTTTTAATCAATTTACTAACCCCTTCCCATGATAAGGTACCATATAATTATGTACATTGTTCTATCCATTCCTACATCCAATAAAGATTGTTTGCGATGTATAAATGTAGTGCATCACACACATGACCAACTATATGAATAAATAATAATTAAGAATTGTAAATTAGCTATCATTAAATATGGAAATTAAGTTTACCTTAAAATATTAATGGAATAATAAAAATTACATGAGTATATATATATATATATATATATATATATATATATATATATATATATGATATTGAAAAATTAATTATATAATAAACTAAATATGCACAATTCAATTACCTTCCACTTTCCTCATTCTACCTTTCCCCAACAAAACCTCCCCTTCAAATTTGTTGATGAACATGCCAAATGCGAGGAAGGTTTATATTTTTGATAAATTTGGAAGATATTGACTAATGCACACCATGGATTGATATACCATATAGCCCTCCACCATATAACCCTCAGGACATGCTCTTTGTCTAACAAAATCATTCAATGACTTCAAATGCCTTTCCACCATCCACATTGACCTTGAGTACAGGTCCGCACAATTAAATTTCCTCAACTTGGTGTATGAGATAGTGCTCTTGGGCATTGAAAAATGTTGAAGGTAAATACTTCTGCATTTCAAACATTAGACAAGGAATTTCTCTCTTCCAATACCTCATATCTTCTTTATGGATTTTTTTAGATGGAAGACACCTGCAAATGAAGCAAGAAAATAACAGTGATCAACAAGATTAAGGCACATATAATAAATTTCCAAGATGTAAAACACAATATGTTAATAAACTATGGAACAAAGAGAGAAAACCAATTTCATGCATATAAATTGTTACTAACCTCATGTATTTACCAAGATCATATATAACTTGTTTTACGTTGTTGTCAAAGCTATATGGGAGAGATAGAGGAAGAAAATACTATAGAAAAAAGAAAACCATTTTTAATGTTTCCAAATAAGATACAACAATTACTAAAAATATGTACTAAATGGAAATTATATACGTAAATAATTACCTTAATAAATGCCTGCCAGTCATGAGTTTTAACACCACCAAAATCACCTTTTTTGTTAAGATATTTTGTATGTTCGATTAAAACCCCATCGAAAACCTGATTTTCTGAATGACCTATTTTATAACATTGCTTTGTTGTTATGTCAATAACCATGGAAGACTAATATTTTAGTCCTGTTGACGGGCGTATTTGACTATGCCCGCAACGGGGGAAAACGACCCAGTCCGGGATCCTTAGGACAGGTTCCAAGCTATTTCAGGTAGTCGTTCCCGACAGGTTTAAAGGATCTGTTGGCCTAA
>LPNX010397002.1:49736-80999 GCA_001517045.1 Pseudotsuga menziesii | reverse complement strand
AATTTCGAAAAGCCATTATCTTCAATGAACTGTTCCCAAGACCGACCCGATTTTACCAACTCACTTTCAACCAAAATACGAACCAGACCATGATGGAATAAGCTATGCCTTAAATGCTTCGGCCCTTTCTTGATAGCATTTGACATCTTAAACAGGCTGTGCAAGAGGTAATAGGGAAGATTAATTTGAAACCCTATAAAAGCTTCCATTAAACGAAGGTGATACACATAATCCGATGACAGTCGACCCTCACAGGTAAGATACCTATGAATCAGATCTAAAACATGGCGCCACTCTTTGCGAAAATACTTACGTGCAACACCGGCGCGAAACGAGACCTCCTGCGTTGGATTTTTTAGCAAGCTGCGCCATTCCGTGATTTCCATTTTGTGGTATTTAAACCATTTCTGCCCTGTCAAAGGTAAACCAGTCGCATGCGCAACAGACCTTTCATCCACCCTGAAACACAGGTCTCCCACCTCGACCTGATAGTTCATCAATGACATGGCGAAAACCCTGGTAACCTCCGGGTTTGAATCAGAAAACCTCCGCAGGAAATGCAACCATCCTACCTCCTTGACCTTGTGTAACAAATCAGAGTTTGACTCTAGCAGGTTTAATTCGCGGGGCTCGACTCGTATAACAGGAGCCATCCCTGTCAACCTGCGGGCAAGACAATGCGCACAGCAAACCTGCCACCATAAAATTAATGACAGAGACGCAGACCGAGAGCACTTAGACCCAAGACTTGGCAACTGTAAGCAATACAGGGAAAGAAATACATTTGGGCGCAGGTGAAACCCCTGTAAGCTCAACACAGGCGGAGCCATCATAGTTCGAAATGGCGAGCAATAACGACGGCCGAAGCGTTAAAACCTGATCTTATCATAATTTCTTCCAGCTTAAATGACTAGGGTGGATGAGTTGTACGCATGAAAGACGTTCCAATAACCAACCGCCACGACCAAGCTTATGTACAGAGACTGAGACGTGGAGGGAAGAGGCGTACGAGTGGCATCATTGCGCTCTAAATCTTCCAGGAGTGTGACTCGTGCCAGGGATTTGATGTATCGTGCATTCAGTTCAATGTCAAAGGTGGCGAACGATAACATAATCCCTGATACCTTTGGCAATCAATTCGTCTTACTTACCTTGATTCATATCTCGACAAACATTAAGATAAACCCAAGAATCATACATTATGTTCAATCACCCATCGTTAACCACCACTGCATTGTTGCTAAATGAAGGTTATGACATGATATCCTAACATATTCTTAAGTCTGTAATAGAACATATCCAATATAATGTTTGTTCAAGCATGAACTAGTAAGTTTACATTATAACCGCAAATTTTGATCAATACTCCTAGGGATAATATCAACCAACCGATAACTCGAAACCATTGACATCATTGTTCTAAAGTTGCTCACGAAATTTGTTCAATTGGAATGCAGTATTTCAATAAATCAGTAGCTAGGGAAAAATCCACCATTCAGTAGCTAAGTTTATCCCTTCTAAACTTAAGACATTCCATCAAACAAAATGGGATTTTGTTTGATGGAATAATGATTTTAGAAGGCTGTTGAGCAGGTGCACAACAAGTCCCCAACTTCGGCATTGGAAATAATTACACTTTGCAATGTGTGATTGGATTCTAAAATGTCACTGTAGCATCCCCTCTTGCTTTGGAGGAGAAACATGACTTCTAGTCTCATTCTAATACCACAATGTAGCATACCCACTACTCTGATACTGCTCGGTTATACCCCGATGTCCATGAACCTGGTTCCCATACACCTAACTAATATGCGGAATAATTTAAAATTTATATTTACTATCTCTTTAACATGGCCATTGGTCGTGTAACATCCTTTAGCATTCATTCTTAGGCTTAAAAATCATTGTAACAGTCATTCTGCCATCAACAGATCCACTCTGTAACCAGAAAGGTCATTTCTGCACTGAATCTGACCTTTCCACACTCTTCCTTATGCATTATCCTTTCCACCTTCCGCTATGGAATCCGGGAATTGAAAACATAAGGTGTGATGGAGTCATTCAACCACTTTCCACATTCCGCCTTCTACCTTCCTCATTCCACCTTTCTTCCTTCCACTGCAAAGCTCAGGAATCAGAAACTCAACGTTTGATGGAATAATTTAACACTTTTTTCCTTCCATGTTTCTGCCTTCTGTGTTTATACCTTCCACCGCGGAACTCGAGAATCGGGAACTCAGCAAATTGGTACCTTGACTTGTCCACTTTCTGTTCATGGGGTCTTCACATAGTGAAACTGTGTCATAGCGCCTTTATTTGTGGGATATTAAAGAATACCCCTAATTTCACTAGATATTGAAAATTACTTACAAAAATAATTTTGTTGAACCCCCCTCCCAATACATATTTTAAATTAAAAAACCCCTATTTTTACAATATATTCCTTATTTTTACTAAAAAACCCTTTTTATACACCCCAATACCTATAAACCCCCCATACCTTATTCCCTACCCCCAATACCTACAATATATTGACCTTATTTTTCACAATTAAAAACCTATCAATATGAATGAATGTGATAAGATATTGCTCAATAAGGTGAATCCCCCATGCTTCTATTGCAGACCTGAAAAATAAGAAATCCCTCGAAACGATAACTTTGTATTTCAACTTTCCACCTCCCGACTTCCAGATTTCTGCTTTCCACTGCGGACATTGGAAATCTGAAGAAAAAAAAATTGTCGTAACCTTTTTCCAATTTTCCACCTCCTGCCTTCCGCAGGCAGGATCAGGGGTATGGAAAAGAAACTTTTTCCTTAGAATCTCTAACTCTTTTTCCACTTGCAACTTAATCCTTCTGCAGGAGGATTCTAGGGTGCAAAAAGCCAACATTTTTCCTTGTCTTTTTCCTATTTTTCACCTTCCTCCTTCCGTACATAGATCCCAAAGTGCATAAAAACAACATTTATTACCTTAGGATAGCTGCATTCTGATCCTGTAACCAGGATTCTAGCCTCCATAATCATAAGCAAAATGCATTGAAACATACAAGGCATATACATATGCAAATGAAGGAACATTTAATCAATAGTAAACTCTATTTTATTCTTTAACAAACATTCAACATTTCAATTCATTCATAAGAAAATACATTGCATAAATAAGAATACCATAGAATACTTAACTTGAATATGAATTTGTCCTACAACTAGCTATGTCGTTGTAACATTCCACCCAACCATAGGCCAGTTGTGTTCATTAATATCTCAACAGAACTGCCACCCCTGAGCTGGGCATGGTTTCCACAAGGAACTAGGGAACAACATACTAACACAAAGCCAGATCACATCACACACAGTCAATCAAATCTTCAGTTGGGTTTATCATACTATCCAACCAAGCCAACACAAGTTGGGTTTATCAGGATACAGGAAACAAGACAATACACTGTTGGGTTTATTAGGATACATAGCCAATCCAGCTAACATTTATGTTTATCATATTGCACATAGTCAATCTAACATTCACATTAAGGACCAACCAAGCCAATAGATGGGTTTATCAGGCTACACAGCCAAGCCATCTCACTGTTGGGTTTATCAGGCTACTCATCTAAGATAGCATTCACAGTTTGGTTTATCAGGATGTCCAGCAATGATCACACATGGACAAATTCACACGAAGACACATCCAATCCAACTACTAGTTGTTATTATCAGGCTTCTCAACCAAGCCAATTTTTGATTGGGTTTATCGGGTGTTATAGCTGATTTTACCACACATGGTGGACCACACCTTTATGGCCTTCCCTATCCCTTTACAGACTCTTTAGACCCCATGGACCATTTTTTTACCTTTGATGTTTCCAAGATCATCCCTAAAAACATATCTTATTTGATATGTGTGACTTTTAAACCTATTCTCGCATATATACACGGATTTGACCCTCAAACCTGTGTACATTGAGATGTGTGCAAAAGGCCAAATAGTTTTGGAGTTTTCCTTGATGTGGATCCGAGTCACTTGTCTCTTGGCCTTCCATATTCCTTGAGATTTCTTGGATTTGACCTTCCATTACCCCATTGAAGCACTATATAAGGAACCCTTTGGATACATTGAGAGGGAGAGGAATTGAAGAGCAAGAAAACTATAGTCCATTGTTGCCAGAGCTTATACTTGAGTCTGCATCCCTTTGTCTCTTGGAGCACTTTGTGTTCTTCCCAAGCTTTCCTTTTCCTATGAGATTTCTATCAATAGATGGAGGATTGAAGTGGTGGAGGCCCAGGTGGAGGACTCAGTTTCTTCGATTCGCAGACGTGTCGACAGAGCTTGTCAGTATTGTAATCTCTATTTTATATTAATAGAAATATATTTTCTTGTCCAATAATATGTATTTAAATGAGTATTGAATCCATGGATGATTTTAAATGATTATATGTTATTGATTATATATGCTAGAGTAGGTCTAACACAATCATATAGAATTCTTGTCTTGTTTGCTGAATGTTGAGAGAGAAAATTGCTTATACGAGTGAGAGTGGAAAAGGTCAACAGGGATCTACATCAAACATCTGGAATAAGATATGTTTCGAGATCCTTTAGTGTTAGATATTTGGTTTCTCTTGCATATGGGAAAGGATTTATTTCTGCGGTTACTCTATCTGTTGTGGTATCGCAAGCCATAGGAATTTTTATTCGTAACAGAATTGGCGACCATACTGAGGAGTTCCTAGTCATTTCCTTTGGGGGTTTTATCGACATTCAATGTTCTTGAATTGCTCTAATTTCTCTATTTCTAAGTCGGGTCTGGGGGCATGTTTTCCTGGTAGTGTTTGATAGGAGTAAAGTTTGTCTTAGATTGTCTGTTTTACCTTCTTTTTTATCTCTTTCTCTTCCTATACATGAGTTTTGGCTTCACAATCACATATACACGCGGTTTTCACTGGGATTTTTGCATACATACGCGGGTTTTCTACACACAGTTGTGTATGCCCTGAGTTTTTCCTTTTTGAGGAAGATTAAGTGTTGTTGGGTGAGTGTGAATGATTATTGAGTCTTATTGGATGCTTCTAGAGTCGGTATACACCTCTGTTTTTTACCAGAGATGTTTTTTAGTTAGAATTTTTTTTTAAATGTTCTTGTGATTGCATTTTCTATTTTTTGTTTTGGGATTAGTGCATTAGGTCTCTTTTACCTTGGTGATTTTCTTAGGTATTGTCTAATAGTGCTTGTAGAGTCTAGGGGTGGTAGAGTCATTCTTTTTCTTCATTATCTCATTTTAATTCAAAAAATACAAAAATATTTTCTTTTTGCATCATTATGCATTTTTGCATTTTGCATGTTACATGGTACTTACACTAGGTTTGCTTGGAGAATAACTAGTTAGTATTTCATATAGGAATGATTTCATTTCTCATTTGAAGGAAAATTGTGCATTCACGTAGTAGCATACCTCGTTTTTCATTTGACAGAGTGCATTTGCATTGATTGTTAGGTGTGCATTTTACTTCTTGTTGCGTCATAACACCATTAGTTGCACAATCATTTATACTTTTGAGTAATAAGCCAATTAAAATCAACGCACAATAAAATGAATTACACTCTTTTATTTTATAGGGTGCACCAAGAAGATTAGGTTTTAGGGTCTTGGAATAGTTCATTGTGAGTAAATTCTCCAAGACCACTGAACACAACATGTATGTGTCTGTCTAGGTGAGAGTGTGAAATTCCTTGGTATAATTAGTGTTTCTCAAGATCCTCCTCTTACAAGGGAGTTAAGCATGAGGTAGTGTGAGTGGTTACTGATTGGGATGACCCCTAGTCATAACTGAGTAGCACCAGAGATATTTCTAGGATTGTATTCGTATTTGGGGGCTCTTTTGAGAGTTTCAAGCTTTGCTACCCTGCCCATACGGTCAATCCCTCCTGCGACTGTCCACCTGAGCATTGATTATATTGAGGTGACCTTAGTTGCCTTACCTAGGTTATCGAGGGGGTAGTTTGCAGAGGTTATTCTGCAGGTATCCTGGCCAGGTTGGGGTCAGACATCACAGTCACTATATGTGTTGAATCTGAGGGCCACAATAATTGGTTACGAACCTTCGCTTGTTTTGTATGGGAGTCTCAAGCCTCTCCTAGGCGAGAAATACCTTCTTCATTTGGGAGCTCACATATCCTACCCTTGCTTGCTTATGATTTAGCTTTACAATATATAGGTGTATGCTCTGTGCATGCTAGTTTTCCTAGGGTTTGCGTAATTATATAGATTATTTTTCATTTTTTGAGTCATTGTGGATTCGGGTGCGACACTTTGTCGTTCTCATCGTTTAGTAGGACTTTCACCTTCCACATCTCCTCCTCCTTTGGGAGAGAGAAACAGACAGTTTGGGCAGACTAATTCTCACATTGATTCACACACGATGGGAGATCATGAGGATCAAATTCCTGAGATGTCTTCTCCACCTCAAGAGGTTGGGGAGGAAGATCCTACTCCTATATATGATCCTTCACTTGATATACCTTCACATTCTGGTTATGATCCCTCATTCACAGGTCACAGGTATTGGTTTTCGGGCGATGAGATTCATCATGAACCCACAAGCACTAGTTATATTCATTATGGCATAACTGATATCCCTACACATGATCCAGAACATCATGTCGAGTCAAATATTGAACCTAGCACTATGCCTAGAGGCACTCCTATTCCTTTCCACGCGGAGAGATTTGGGAGCACTAGTCACATTGCACCTTCCATCCCGGTGGTGGAAGCTACTTCTCATGTCTGTCCTAGACCTAGTGTTAGTAGTCATATATGGATACCAGAACTGAGATGAGTGACCATAGGGAACACTTCTTACATCCCTTCACATGTCTCTTCGTCCTCAAATCCTACTCCTTCAAATGCATTCTTGAAAACCCTTCCTCCCCCTCATTCACGTGGTCCTTCGGGCCAGAATGTTCCTACTAGCCATGTTCATATTGTGACTACTCGCACAATAGTATCTTAGAGTCAAGCACCTCCTATTGTTTCAAGAGGTCATATCCCTATTTCTGGATTGTCTCACAGTCCATCGCAAGGAGTTCCTCATATTCCTAACTACGGAGCTTCTCATGGGACATCCCATGGGACACCTTATGGAGCTTCTCATGGAAAACCTTATGGACCGCAGTATGGAAAAAACTATCAACCTTATGGGTACGGGTATCAACAACCCACTTACTCATCTGATTATGTATTTGTAGTGCCACCTAGTCAAGGTACACCACATCATATTGCTTCCATGCAACCCTATACGGGTCAAACATGAGGAGGATATTATGGCCATGGCCATGGTATTTACAGTAATCAGCCTTATATGAACCAAAATTATCAGGGAGCGTGAGATAGCCTGGCTCAACCTAGGCTCCCTTTCCTCGCAACGTTAAATTTTCCTGACTTGTTGAGACTAATGAACAATCTAGTATCTCATGACCGAGCCTTGTCGACTGTCCCCAACAAGCTTCCTTCGTACATTCCCAAGTTTGAGGTAAAAGTAGGAGAATATCCTAGTGAACATGTCACTACTTTTCACCTTTGGTGCTCTTCAAATTCCTTACATGACGACTAAATATGTTTAAGGCTATTTCAACGCACCCTCACTGAGCCTGCAACGAAGTGGCACATAGAGTTAATGAAGGGGGCATTCGTTTTGTTCGATGACCTTGCTATGACTTTCCTCAATCACTTCCGGCTACCTATGCGTTATGACATTGGTACAAAACTCTTTTCGACATTTTGACAAGATAAAGCCACACATATCTCAGACCATATCCAAGAATGGCATAGATGGAAGAGGTTGATTAACGCATTCATACCACCAGAATTTCTGCTTGAATGGTTCCTCAAATCGTTGTTACCATTATACATTGTGAAGGATGTTTCTAGATCCGGAGTTCAAAATGAGGAGCAAGCAATCTTTAGGGCACAGGAGTTGGATTTGATTTATGCTCAATTTGGACTTCTATATGAGATCATACCTAATGCTCTGCGTTCTAGTTTCGATCCTAATATCAAACCTGGACCACATGCCGATGGCATTTTGGGTTGTACAAGTGCCAAACCTACGGATTCAGTTATGAAACAAGTGAGTCAATTGTCTATTAATCAATCTTCATCGGGATAAGCTACAGCTTTGTCTCAACCCACCCAAATGATGAGTGTACTTTCTTTGCAATCATCGAACCAGAAGGGAAACTAGCAGCCCGGAAGGAATAAGCAAAAGGGTAAAAATAATCATAGGGGTGGGAATAAGAATGAAAATGCCAATTTTAATGACAAGAATGCCCAAAATGCTTAGGGGGACAAGAAGTCTAAATGTAAGGTTAAGTTTCTTTGCAAATTGTGTAAGGATTATCAACTCACTCACTTGTGCCAAAGATGCCTCGAGGTTCATAGCACAAGGCCCAGCTATGCTGACCAATCCTTTACCCTATAATCAAAATATGAACTTGAGGACCCATGATCCTCATTGTGTGTTGGGTGGAGATCAAGATCCTTCGGAAGCCAATACTGGTCATGGTTGCATCAACATGGTACATGCTACTAATATTGTGACTCGTGTGAAAGAATATGGTTCGTCACAACTGGACCTTGGAAAAGAACCCGCTCCACCCGAGAGCCCTTTGCATATTGAAAATCCTATGGATAAACCTGAGATTGCACCTTGCATTCCTAAGCGAATCCTAAAGCGTTCGGGGCACAATCCTAATTCCCAAGCCGCCCAAAACTATTCTGTTGTCGAGGATTTGGGAAACACTCCTTGTGTGATTTCTGTACTTGAAGTACTTCATATTTGTCCTTCGCAAAGGAAAGATTTTCTATCTGCTCTTGGGGTTGATGATGATAGCTCTTCTTCCATAAAATTTGAAACCATGGGACTACATCCTTGCTTGCCTTACTATGTGTCTCTCTTGATTCATGTAGAATGTCTTAACATGACCGTCAAACGCACCGTGATTAACAAAGGTGTTGCTGCTTCCATGATGTCTTTGTCATGCTGGAAGGGTTTGGGTTCTCCTGAGTTGTCTCAATCCGCTAACATGTTGAATACCTTTGATGGTAGATCATTTCAGCCGCACGGGATTCTTCCTTCTCTTAAAGTCCGTTTGGGAAGGAAGACCATCGCGATCGAGGTTGAGGTGGTTGATGCACCCCTTGATTATAATCTTTTACTGGGTCAGAATTGGATGTGTAGTATGCAAGTTGTAGCCTCTTCTCTTTTTAGAGTTGTATTATTTCCATTTAATGGGAATATTGTTACGATTGATCAAACATAATTCAAAAATTCGAGTGTTAATGCATCGTCAAGAGCTTCTATCCCGATTATCGACAATTCTCAACCGCCAACTGGGAGTGTGGGTGTAGGTATGTATCCATCCCTTATGGGGACCTTTAGTTGTCCTGCACCCGTTCTTATGATCAGATTCAGTTTCGGTGGGGCTTCATCTTCATTGAATTCTGTGTCTTTTCACACTACCTATATGGAAGATCCTTGTATTATTCCTTCACCGAGTCCTTCGAATGGACCTATCAAAACAGATGTGCTGTTTCCTACAGCAATGATAGTATATCAAGCGAATATTGATTGTGTTGTAGAGCCTAGTCCTTCCTATTCACGGATAGAGGAGGAGGACCCGTATGTGTTGCCTGCATGGGAAGTTGAGTCTTCTCACACGCATGATTTCCTTGATAGTGTTTTTCCATCAGATGAAGCTATTAATGAGGCCATGTTTGGGATTGAACCACCTTGGGAAGAGTTACATCATAGATCTTATTTTCTTCCTGAGCTTAACCGCTTGGAGCGTGAGGACTTTAGGGATATTCTTAGTGAGAATATTGGTAGTCCCATGGTTCCATTAATCTCTCCTAGTCAGATCGATAATAGGAACATGGCGAATATATCCCCTACTATTCCTATCAATATCTCTCACGATACCGACAAGATTGATAATTTCTCTATTGGGGCGAAATGTTCCCATGGTGAGATTCAAGAGTATACCGAGCTGTTTAAAGAATTTCGCGATATCTTTTCTTGGTCATACAAGGAAATGCTAGGTATTGATCCTCGCATTGTTGAACATGAAATTAAGACTTATCTGAATGCCAAAACTGTTCGACAATGTTTGCATGCGGTGACTCCTAGAAAAGCACCCGCGATTAAGGCTAAGATAGAGAAGCTGTTAAAAGCCGGTTTTATCTATCCCGTTTCCTTGATGGAGTGGGTTTCAAACCCCATTCCGGTTGATAAGAAGTAGGAAGCTATCTGTATATGCATTGATTTCCATGATTTAAATCGTGCTTGTCCTAAGGATAATTTTCCCACACCATTTATTGATGAAATTTTGGATGAGTGTGCGGGAAGCGAGGTATTTTCCTTCATGGACGGATTTTCCTGATATAATCAGATTCAAATCAAAACTGAGGATCAACACAAAATGCATTTATTTGTCCTTGGGGTATGTTTTCATATCAGAAGATGCCTTTCGGTCTTAAAAATGTCGTAGCCACATTTCAGCGGGTTATGACCTTGATTTTTCATGATCTCAAATCGATTATTGAAGTATTTTTGGATGACCTTGCTGGTCATTCTCGGCTGAGAGTGAGTCATTCCTACCATTTGAGATTAGTCTTCGAAACATGCCTCCATTATCAGGTTAGGTTAAACCCTCATAAGTGCATCTTTTGCATGAGGTCTGGTTGCTTGCTAGGGTTCATTGTTTCCAAGGAGGGTATAAGAGTCGATCCCTTAAAGGTTGAGGAAATACTACAATTGTCTCGCCCAAGAAATATTAGACATCTTCAAGGTTTGTAAGGCATGAAAAACTTCTTACAGAGATTCGTGGTTAAATTTTCCAATTTGACTAAAGGATTTATATGTATTTTAAAGAAGGGCAGTACCTTTTGTTGGGATGAGCGAGCATAGGAGTCCTTTGATGCTCTTAAGCGAGCCTTAGCATCGGCCCCCATGCTTAGTCCACCCGACTATAGCTGTGAATTTTTTATTTATGTGGCCGCATCCATGGAGACGATTGGTACGGTTTTGGTTCAGGAGGATGAGGAGCTCCATGAGCATGTCATATATTATTTGAGCCAGAACCTTATAGATGCAGAAATCCATTATTCTCATGTAGAGAAGCTTGCTTTAGCCACTGTTCATGCGGTCCAGAGATTAAGAAATTATATTCTCCTTCACCAGACCTTGGTGGTAGCTCATGTCAATCCATTTTAGTTCGTCCTCACTAGAAGGATGATTGGGGGAAAGTATAATAAGTGGATTTTTATTTTGCAAGAATTCGATCTCGAATTTGTTTCGGTGAAATCGAAGAAATTGTTAATTTTTGTGGAGCTCATTTCTGATTTTCCAAGTGAGGAGGAGGAAGAAGTTTATGAAGATATGTTTTTCGATGAGCATATTTTCCTTATCTCAACTATGGATCCATGGTATGGGGATATCATTATATATTTGCAAACATTGAAGGTTCCTACTCACCTTTCATGGGATGAGCAACGACAATTACGTCACGTATCTAAGAACTACCTTATAGTGGATAACACTTTGTATCACCATGGGGTAGATTCCATTTTACATCATTGTTTAACCCATGAAGAGGTTGAGGTTGTGTTGAATGATTGCCATGGAGGGGAGTGTGGTGGTCATTTAACTGGGCTTTCTACAGCCCAAAAAATCTTGAGAGAGGGATATTTTTGGCCATCGATCTTCAAAGATTGTGTTAATGCGGTCAAGAAGTGTCACCCTTGCCATATGTTTGCATGCAATATGTGCTCACATCCTGCCCCGTTACATCCCATTATCACCGTCGGTCCCTTCACCAAGTGGGGGCTTGACTTTATGGATTGCCACCCAGCTTCGGCTGGGGGGCATCATCACATTATAGTGGTTGTTGATTATTTCATGAAATGGACTGAGGATATGCCCACGGTTAAATTTGATAGTGAGACAACTGCAAATTTCGTATTCAACAAAATTAGTACTCAGTTCAACATTCCGAAAGAGCTTGTCACTGACCATGGTAGGCACTTTCTAAATAAAATGATGGAAGAGTTGGCTTCGAAGTTAGGGTATAAGCAGGAGCACTCATCTTCTTATTACCCTTAGGCAAATGGATAGGTTGAAGCAATGAACAAATCACTTAAGTCCATTCTCCAATGAACCATCACCCAAAGCAAGACAAATTGGCATATCATGTTATATCCTGCTTTGTGAGCCTATAGGACCGCAGTTAATACTGCCACCAGTTTCTCTCCATATTAGCTCATGCATGGGGTGGAGTCTGTCTTGCATTTGAATGTGAAATCCCTTCGTTGAAGCTAGTGATAGAGCTTTTACCAGACACTTTCGCATTGGAGGAACGTTTGGTCCACTTAGAGTAGCTTGATAAGCAGCGCCGAGATGCCTTAGTGGCTCTTGAAGTAAATAAGCATCGCGTTAAGGTCCATTATGATAAGTATGTCCGTCCAAGGAGGTTTAATGAAGGTGATTTGATCCTTTTATGGGATCAAGCTAAAGAACCCTTGGGGGCAGGAAAGTTTAATCCCATGTGGCATGGTCCTTACATAATCAAACGTGTGTTAGAGAAGGGCGCCTATGAGCTAGTGGATTATGAAGGGACAACCTTGGCGGATCCTAGAAATGGGATCTATCTTAAAAAATACTATGCCTGATCTTTAGCCAGGGCTAATTATTGTATACTATTGTACATATTTTTGCATAGTTAGGTTTTATTATGGTGATCGGGTTTGTTGATTAGCTTTCGTTTCTTATGGTAGATGTCGATGGAGTATTCTGTTTACATAGGATTTGCTGATGGTGCTAGTTTCCACACTCAAAACTCAGCTTCTGCTGCTTGGGTGATCTATACTCCTATGGGTCAAGTACTGTCTTCAGGATTCGTATGTTTACGACCTTCTTCGAACAATGTTGCTGAGTATAGTGTCGTTATCGAGTTATTGCAAGATGCCATTTCACATGGTGTTCTATCTCTTGAGGTACGTCTTGATTCATATTTAGTGGTTTCTCAGCTTAATGGCTTATATCGTATTAGGGATCCGACATTATTACGAAGATTCTTATGTGTGAGATTGCTAGAACGACAATTTGAGAACATAACATACATACATGTTTCAAGAATTTATAATCAAGTTGCTGACTCATATGCTAACTATGTGTTATATTGGCATTTTTTTCATAGACCATAAGCACCTCACAAACATACATTTTTACACACATTTAAATAAATAAAATCGATCATCATAAAAGTTTTTCATTAAACATCCAAAATGTGACGTCATAATACATAAGTCTCATAATACAAAAATGGGGCTTCTGAGTCACCAAAATATAATACATGGTAGTACAAAAATGAATCGCTCTTATGTCTCTAAGCCTGTGGAGGAGGAGGAGGGTTCTAATCATGGTAGCACACCGCGGCTCTAGCTAGTCGTCGGAATAACCGAACCAATGCTCATGGTACACCAACCACCTAGTGCTGCATGGCCTTAGGTAAGTCCTCGACTTGCGCCATGGGTACTCTATGTGTCAACCGTACAAAGTTTGTATGGATGCTTTGGAGCATCCACTCTACATCCACACCCATGATATCATCTCCTCTTCCCCTTCATCTATGACGAGGGAAACCGTCAGGATACCATGGTCCAATAACTGCACACACATGACAGATTGTCATTATGTGTCGTCACGCAAAAATATGTCTTTTGAGTCAATATATAAAAAAACATAAAAAAAAATTATAAATCAAAAAACTTAAAAAGAGGGTTGGGATTCGTTACCTATATCACCATATGTTGCTCCTGGTGGTAGGGGCATGTCCAGATCTCCCCAAAAATCTATCTCTACATAGGGGTAGTTATTGATGGCAATGATCTACCATCACCACCATGGAAAGAAATCAGCTGGGTAGGGGTTGGACACCCTACCTCCACCCAGTCTGCGCATAGAATCTTCCCAATGTCATTGGGTCGGATCTCGAACCCCGTGAGGAGGAAAATCAGCTCTAGGGCTTAGCCCTGATACATTCTCAAAGAAGAACGTGCTCAGTATGCTGCCAAAACCAAAGTTTCTTACCCTTCCCATCTTACAGTCACTAAGTTGTTGCTTCATGTTACTCAACAACGTAGTGCTCCAGTCATAAACTGTGGGTCTCATGCACTCCACTGCATAAAACATTAATGGTCGTGAGGCCTGGTGGAGTGATGCTAGACCAGTTGTCCTGTCGAGTGCCAATAGTATAACCTTCAGGCCTAGTACCTAGATGGAGTTTGTCGGGATTTGACTCCCAACCTTTTCTGTGTTCAAAAAATATTATACTGCAATGTACTCCTCAATAGTGAGGCCACCTCCGGGCCTGTGAGAGCGTAGGTTCACCACCTCTCCTCGTTGGGATAATCCTGTAATGAAATATATGTCCTCCACCTCTATAGTGAGGGACATCCCGTCGATCTGAAAATACTCTGAGTCTAGATCCTAGTAGTCTACTAGCATCCGCAGGAGTCTTGGTTTGGCCCTCAGGATACCAAGACACCAAAACTTGTATATCCCACATGCACGTAGAGCTTGTTGAGCCATTAAATCACCCTGAACAACCTCTTCTACATCTCCATGTTCTCTCTCCCTCCATTCTAGAACCATCCTGCACATTAAAAGTATTTTTTGGTCAATTTTTACCTTAAAAAACCTTGTGCGTAGCCACATACACGACTGTTTGCAAAACAGCCGCATATGTATGCGGTTTTGGGTGGTTTTTCCATGTCTAGCCATCCCTATACACGGGAAAAAGCCCCGATAACCATGTGGGCTGAAACAACTAATCTAGACTGGCCTAGAAATCAAATTTGACCATGGAAATTGAAAAAAATTACATGAAAATGGAAGAGGAGGACATGAGAAATTACCTAGAACAAACGGTGTCGAGTTTAGCTGGACGAAGCTCCTGAAATTTGCATTGGAATTTTTGAGCTCAAATGGGTAAAAATTTCAAATGATATGTAGTTTTTGAATTTTTTACTATTTATAGAAAAATTTTGAAATTTTTGAAATTTTTTACCCCCTTTCTATAGTTTTGAACTATTTTTTACCGTTTTGGACTAATATGATGATGTAGGAGTCCATTTTGAGTGTTGTTTGAACTGTTGTTTTGAGCCGTTCATGTCAATTTCATGTATTATGTCTAAACTGGCATATAGGTTAGATGTCACATATGTTTGCATTTTGCATGACCTTATGACCGTTTCATGATAACCTTATGTATGAACCCATTCTATCTTTTCACGAAACCTTCTTGTTGTTTTAGAAGTGAAATGATGTGAATGGTAGAGCTTGACCATACATGGGTGCCCTAGTTAGCTCGTTTTTTGCATTCGGTGCCCATGTCGAAATTTTTCCTCTAGGATATGGGAGTCCTTTTGTATAGTATCGCCATGTCTTTGTGCAAGAGCCTCATACTCCTCTTGATCTTTTTGCTGTCCTTCTTCCCCCAGGACTCCCTTGTATCAAGTTGTAATTGCATTATGATGAGTTTTTCCTGCCTTATTGAGCCTTATGTCGTCTTCCCTGACTTTGATTATCAGCCATATAGTTCTAGCTTGTCTCATGTCTAGCCATGTAGAGCCATTTTATATATCTTTTGTAGCTTGATTCCCCATTTTTACCAGGAGGGGACTTTCCCCTGAGTGTCGTTATCCTACACATGTATCCTTGCATTGAGCATAGGTATGTTCCACTTCTTGGAACTAGTTTGTTTTCCCCTTGACACTCATCTCCTCCTAGTATGTAACTATAAATCACTTTTATTCTTTTTCAATCTTTTCAAAATATTTGAAAAAGTCCCAAAAATTAAAAAAACCAAAAATATAGACAAGAAAAGATATTGTATTTGGCAGCAGTGGAGTCGTGTCACCTTTGAACATAGCACTGTATATCACATCCATTGGTTGGGTTAATATTTTGACTTTAGGAGTTGTACTTGTTTCTCTGAGTTTATCTCCATCGACTGGTTAAGATTCTAGTCCCTATGGAGCCTCTGTTGATGCCTCCTGTGTTGCAGAGATATCCTAGTTTTGTATATCGAGTTTATGCTTCCTACATTCATTCGCCATTCACCTTTATGCTCTTGTTTGAAGGAATTTGAAACCTGATTCAGCCATTCCTCAGTTCTCTTAACTTTGCATGTTGGTCATTGCCGATACTGGTACTGGTTCATGCACATTATGATCGAGTCCTTCCACATCTTGATTTGGCCATTCCTCAGTTCTCTTAACTTTGCATGTTGGCCATTCCTGGTACTGGTACTGGTTTGTGCACATTATGATTGAGTCCTTCCACATTATACAGCTTTTCTAAGTACCTTGTGTCAGATGATGGGGGATTCCTTAATGCCCTCCTTCCAGCAGATTTCATCCCATCGACTTCAGATCATTTATTCTGGGATAGGAATCTAGAGTCATTTTGAGTGCCTTAAGACTTACAGTCATCAATGGAAGGTTCTCTCGCCATCGACATTCTTTTAGGAATACATCAATGTCCCCTAATCGATGGATCCTCTCAAGTGTTCAACCTCAACACATTTATTCACACTTGTTAGTTTGCACTCTAGTACCTTGATTCCTATTTTTATTATCGGTGGGTGATCTCGCGTTTGTTAACGGTATACATCAATGACCGATAATTAGATGATGGACTACTATGTTCAACCTCGACACCTTTATTCACATAGTAGGACATGTAATCATAGTAGATTGTGTAGAAGACCTTCCATATTGGTGGCATTTCATATATGCTACCTCCTTGATCGTGCCAGTGTTCATGATATTTCAGCTCTCGTGACTTGATTCCAGTATATGTTAGATGTTTCCAGCCATTATGAGATCTTGATCCATTATATATCTTCAGCTTTCATGTTGATCATGATCCTCTATATATCTTCATTATGTATATTCTGATCTATCTATATTGTACATGGCGATGATCACAGATGTCATATTTTCTATCATGCCTATTCATGGCCATTGTACTCTTATGTATCCGGGACTGCTATATGTACTTGCATTTATGTGCAGAGTTTGATTATGGTATTATATTCTTGGATGGATGGTTCTTCCACCTAGTTATTCATCACTCCACTTTTGGGATGGACTTATAATGTATTTCGGCCATCGTATCACCCCTCTGACCTCACACATCAGGGGGCATCTGTTACAGCTGATTTTACCACACATGGTGGATCACACCTTTATGGCCTTCCCTGTCCCTCTGCAAACTCTTTAGACCCCATGGACCATTTTTGTAACTTTGATGTTTCCAAGATCATCCCTAAAAACGTGTCTTATTTGATATACACGACTTTTAAACCTATTCTCATGTATATATGCTGATTTGACCCTCAAACCTGCATACATTGGGATGTGTGCAAAAGGCCAAATAGTTTTGGAGTTTTCCTTGATGTGGATACGAGTCACTTGTCTCTTGGCCTTCCATATGTGTTGACATTGCTCAGATTTGACCTTCCATTACACCATTGAATCACTATATAAGGAACCCTTTGGATACATTGAAAGGGAGAGGAATTGAAGAGCAAGAAAACTATAGTCCATTGTTGCCGAAGATTATACTTGAGTCTGCATCCCTTTGTCCCTTGGAGCACTTTGTGTTATTCCCAAGCTTTCCTTTGATTTTGATCCTACTATCGAGAGATGGAGGATTGAAGTGGTGGAGGCCCAGGTGGAGGACTCAATTTCTTCGATTCGTAGACGTGACGACATGGGTTGTCACTATTGGAATCTCTGTTTTATATTAATAGAAATGTATTTTCCTATCTAATAATATGTATTTAAATGATTATTAAATCCATGGATGATTTTAAATGCTTAGATGTTATTGATTATATATGCTAGAGTAGGTCTAACACCATCATATAGAATTCTTGTCTTGTTTGTTGAATGTTGAGAGAGCAAATTGCTTATACAAACAAGAGTGGAAAAGCTCAATGGGGATCTACATCAAATGTCTAGAATAAGGTATGTTTCGAGATCCTTTATTGTTACATATTTGGTTTCTCTTGCATAAGGGAAAGGATTGATTTCTGCAGTTACTTTTTCTGTTGTGGTACCCCAAGCCATAAGAAGTTTTCTCCATAACATCAGGCTACCCAACCAAGTCAATATACAATTGGGTTTATCAGGATGTCAGCCAAGCCAATCTATGTTTGGGTTTATCATGCTTCTAAGGAAGTGGAAATGAATAATGGCTAAGATAGTGGCTCATTCAAGAGTTAGGGACACCTCCAAAATATCTATTTAGCTTGGCATCCACAATACCTACACACACAACATAAGGAAGCATCCCCTTCTTTGATCAACAGTCCCTCAGTCTATTCCTTCGCTTCCATTTCTCTTTAGGTTGTGCATAGAAGATTCACCAACCAATATTATGTTTCATGAGGTTCCTCTCTGCACTAGGTTTATCAAGCCCATTTGGCATCTCTTCCACTCCTAAGTCTTGCATACATTTCAGACCCAAACCAAGGTACACATCACAACAAACCACAAGGAGACACAACAACACAATGCTCCACTATGTAACATAGAGAAACATGGTTTCATACCACTCTGTAGTTCATAATAACATTGTATCCCAACAATCAGGGTCTCGTCAAATGAAAATACTTGCAGAAACACTCTCCAACTCAGGAGAGTGAAAAACCCATAATGAACAACATCCAAATGAACAACAATGTTTAGGTGAAAACAAGGATGACAAGATGGGAATGCATCCCAACAATTAATTTCTTCAAATTCAAGAACACAACTTCCCACACTATAGGTTACAGGCAGGCTCAGTCACGAAACCGACTACCATGCCTTCCTTTTCCCAAGGAATTAATTGCCTCAACCACTCTTCTGGAAGAATTGAATGATTGAGTGTAGAGGAAAAAAAGGTAGCTAAGGGTTTATGGGTCCCCCCATTGACATCTGGTCTCACCCTAATGACTCAGGAGTTTAACTAACTCCCCTCCCTATTCCTTGTGAAATCATGTCCCCATCTCTTACGTTGCAGTGCATAGCTAGATGTGGTATTTTTATTAAATTGTATTTTTGCATGATGATTTCAAAATATGTTGTGATTGACTAGCACTATAACCATAGGTGTCAACCTTAATCAACTATACAAAAAAATCAAATCAATGGTAGGTCCTTGGTCTTGAGCTCCTTTCCAGTATTTTCATACAATATATACCTCATGTATAATTTCAATACCATGGGATCAAAACTAGGGTGTTACATTCACTACAATTTTTTCCAATTTTATCTTTGTTGGTCCTTCCATCTAATATCTTCCATATCATTTATGTTACATTCTTCATTATATGCATTTGATCAAACAAATGAGCTATTTGTAGGTGTTCATAGAAAGGAAACCTACTAAATTGTATGGGATAACTCTTCATTCCTCGTGGAATCCCATTTATTCCTTAAATACATTCATTTGAACATAAATGAAAACACATTAACAAAATTCATGAAAGTACCCATGGTAGAGAAAACTTGGTAAAAATATTAAATTCATAATATTACAGGTTTATATATGCTACATAAACAATTTGCACACCTTGATGATTTCTATTATATTCCAACTTCCAAAGGTGAGGTGTTATTCTCCATGGTTTCTTTCCATTCTCTTCTTTACCATTGAATTTTGTTTTCTCGATAGTTTGATACATATGATTCCTAGGAAGGAAGTGCTTTTACTTATCAAACAACTCCTTTTCCAAACTTCTTGAACAACGAGATTTTATCCTAGGACCACATATTGGACATACAAATTTTCCCTTTGTTTGAAGACCTATAAGATTATGTATTAATGTTGTAGCATCAAAATATTATTAATTTAAAAAAAATGCATGATATTTACCTTAAAAACATATAAATTTAACAACGTGCAACATAAAGTAACATAGCACAAAATTGTGTTAACCCAAGACTGTCATGAATTGTCCATAAAATTATTCCATGGAACTAGAATTGTTTCTTCCCTATTGGTCTGGAGATGTCATACATAATGATGCCATCCCATAACTTCAATGTCTCATCGATAATAGGCTCAATATATAGATTCATATCTTTAACTTGGTACTTACCTAATTGATCATTGAACATGCAATGCTATTTAGTTATGTGTCCCACTATATAAAAGGAGTTCTCATGCAACAATTAAACAAATTAATTAATTAAATAATATAATTACTTTCAAAAAAATACCTAGAATAATCATTTCCAACATTGTGCTCTCTCTCTCTATCGACATCCAAGGAGGAAGGTTATTGTTTATGATGAAAACATGCCACACTGAGTAAGTAGAACGAAGCTCTCCAAATGGATAGAAACCATCAATTTCCAATCAAAGTCTAACATTACAAGGTTCATGTTTAAAAATTGGCCATTTTTCTTCGATGTTATTCAACCCAAAACCATCTCCAGGCACTCAAAGAATACCATATTCACTTCTGTTCTTTGTATGGTAATCCATAAACTATGTTATACTTTGGCACCAATGGCAACAGTAAAACCCAAAAACATAAAGATGATATCCAACATCTTGTTCTCTCTCTCTCTCTCTCTCTCTCTCTCTCTCTCACTTGAGAGAGCTTCTCCTCTCTTACTCATGCACCCCAATGAGTGAGTGTGTGCATAATAAATAGAGAGGCTCACTCTCTATTTATATTCTTTCATTCACTTAATGTCCACTTCAACATGTCGGCCCCAGTTAACAATTACTTACTAGGGCCGACATCTCTAGGAGATTCTAATAACCCTAGTGCCCCACAAATGTGGGGAATTTTCCCTTCGATCAACAAGGAGGGTTAACCTTGACACAATTGTGGGTACTATTGCCCCGACTTACAATGGAGATTTAACCTCAATGACTTTAAATGACTTGTTTACATTATTGAATATCCCGATCGAAACATCGGGGCATGACATGACTCAATTACATTATAGATACTTCTGTAATTTTTAAACCTGTGCAGAGAATCAAAGCATATATATTCTTTTAAGCAAAATAGAGATCACAACACATCATTCACACATAAACATAGATATTTTCCCTGGAAACCCTTAACCGGGAAAACCAGAAAACCTTGGAGCCACACCTCCTATTTTCTCTCCATTGCATTATGAGATCCTCACAATACAAAATATAGGTATTCCGCAAAATCCAAATACCCTAATCTGTTAACCCGGATTAGAAAAAGACTCTATCCCTTAACAGGGATTAAGTTACATATTTTTAGACAACTTCTAAAAATAGCCACAAACAACTATAAATAGCCAAAAAATCTATAAATAGCCAAAACATTTTGCCCACTGCGCTCGCATCGGAAACGGCCTAATGGCCATTTCCGTCGAAGGTGCCTTTGGGATCTTCAAGCTGCAGCGCTGAGATGCGCACCTTCCCTCCATACGCACATGCAAATAATATAACATATACCCAACAACTTCCCAGAATAAACATCGGGGTACAATACATAAGATATATAAGTGAATACATTCTGAAGTTACAAATACATCAACACTCCCTCTTAACTAGGAAGGTATTCTCTCGACACAATTTATCAACACAAGTCTTCTTATTTGTATCATCTGGATCATCATCAAGTCATGTTCATCTTCAAGTCATATTCATCTTCAAGTCATCTTCATCTTCAATTCATCTTTATCGTCAAGTCATATTCATTTTCAAGTCATCTTCATCAAGTCTGGATCATCACGGGATCATCATCAAGTCTGGATCATTACTTGATATCGAGCATCACTAGATCATCATCAAGTTTAGATCATCACTTGATCTGGATCATCACTGGATCATCATCAAAGATGGATCGTCATCATCATCACTTATTATGCTATCTCAATCAAATGGTTTTATCTATTCATTCTTCTTATCACAGGAAGTTCTACAGACCCAACCCTTTTTCATGTTGGATGCATATCTACAGAGCCAGTCCTTTTTCATACTGGATGTAGTCCTCTACAGAGCCAGCCCTTTTTCATGCTGGGTGTATCATCATAGAGCCAACCCTTTTTCATGCTGGATGTGGCACCAACACAGAGTTGGTCCTTTTTCATACTGAATGTGTCATCACAGAGCTAGTCCTTTTTCATAATAGATGTGTCATATACATAGAGCTGTCCTTTTTCATACTAGATGTGTCCTCACAGAGCTAGTCCTTTTTCATACTAGATGTGGCATCTACATAGAGCCAATACTTTTTCATACTGGATGTGTCATCACAGAGCTAGTCCTTTTTCATACTAGATGTGGCATCTACACAGAGCCAATCCTTTTTCATACTGGATGTGTCATCACTAAGATAGTCCTTTTTCATACTAGATGTGTCATCTACATAGAGCCGACCGTTTTTCATACTAGATGTGTCATCACAGAGCTAGTCCTTTTTCATACTAGATGTATTCAAACTTCACTTTGGCCATTTCTAGCATAGAATCACATCAGGGTTGTTTACATCCAAGGATAACCTATGAGCTACACCAAAACTGCTTACATATGAGGACAACCTACAGGACCATTTACATCTAAGAAACCTATGAGCTCCACCAGGATTTATGCTTAGACAACCTGTCTCACCAGCTATGCTAAAACTATCTCTTTCGAGAAATCTCCATCTAGATCACAAACTGGAGCTTCACTGCTCCTCTCTACATCATACAAAAATGCAAGTCAGATCAATAAAATCAAATAGTAGTAAAAGAAACATACCACCTCCCAAATAGCAAGTGGAAACATCTTTTTCCTCGGTTGTACTCCGCACCATGCAGGACTCCATCCTTCCAAACCAAGAGATCACACCTGATCTCATACTGAAGTAGCACCTCAAAGCGCTATTCCTATAAATGGCATTGCCTGCCCAATACGAATCAACATAACCATCCAAGGTAATTTTCTGATTCGTATCATACTTGAGCCCATAATCAATTGTACCCTTCAGGTACCTCACTGCATGCTTTGAAACCATCAGGTGAACATGTCTCAATGTGTTCATAGCAAAGAAAATATCTGGTCTCGTATTCATTAGGTACATCAAGGAACAAATCATCTGACGATACATCATGGCATCAACTGACTCTGATGAAGCAAAACTCAATAGCTTCAGGTTCAATGCCATAGGTGTGGTCATGGTCTTGCATTCCATCATCCTGAACCTATTCAGGATCTCTATTGCATACTTCCCTTTTCCTAGGGAGATTCCATCCACATTCTTCCACACCTCCTTTCCTAGAAAGTAGTTCATCATATCTAAGTCTTTCATCTCAAACTCGGTAGCAAGTCTCCTTCTTGAAACTTTAATGAGTTCCTCTTTTATGTCAGGACCAAGTCATCGACATATAACAGAAGCATCAGTGGTATTCCACCTTCAACCCTGAAGAAAAGGTTGGAATCCACTTTACTCTTGGTAAAGCCTAGAATCATTAGTAAGCTATACATCCTGTTGTACCATGCCAAACCTCAAGATCTTCTGTAGTCACTCCCTCTGAATCAGAGCATCATTCTCCCTCTGTCTTTTGTACTCTATGCACTAAAACATTATGTACCAAAGTGACAAGTAGCTTCCTCTGCTACTAATATTCTATGTATCCATCTAGGATCACTCGATACCAAGATCCTCTATCTTGAAATTTTTCAAAAATTTCTTCTCACACCCATCTATGAGCTTGTCATCTTCTATAGACTTTCATCTTGAACCTTGTAGCAAAGGTTTAGATATTCATCAAGTTCCTCATGTATGTGTTATCCCATGGGTGTCTTCTGATCTCGTACAAGGCCTTCTTTCATTTGAACACATGATTCTTCCTGTCATGTGTCTCAACTCCCACTGGTTGCAAATGTCTCTTCTTAGTCTATGCTTTCTTTTTGTGAGAAGCCTCGTGCTACGAATATTTCCTTGTATCCCATGATGTTTCCATCTACTACATGATCAAACTACGGACTTCCATTCATGTATCAATACTACATCCTAGACATCATTCTTCTTGACTTGGTCTTCCATTTCTTCTTGGTTACTTCTTCATGGCTGGAAGGTTCTACATCAATGATGTCGCTGCATTCGTCATATTATTCTTCATCTTGAATTGTCGTCACTTGTTCTTCGGAACAAGTCTCGTCCTTCTTTTCTTTTAGGTGATTTTTACGTGATCTTTCCTACAAGTCAAATGCATTAGTTGCATGGTTAGAAACATTTCATAAGGTAGATTCATAATGAAAATTTCTTTTGCATCAAGATATATGATTATGCAACTATTTCAGCCAATACAACATTCATCCATATCTCACGGAAACTTTCTAGATGCCTTCCATCTCTACCAGGACAACATTGAGATTGTGCACCAATCCAATATGTAAGCAAAGAGGTTTCATTCTAGATAAGTAGCAATGGAGAGTTGTATAGCACCATGAGCTACTTACCCATTACATGCATAATAGTAGTATGCTGCCATTAATGCAAACATTCTATCATTCATAATACGTCAACTGAATATAAACAAATGCATAACAAAAACAATATCATGAAATGACAATTGAATACTTATATTTATTTGTTTCGTGGGTAGACTCCTTCTTGAGCCTTCATCTTCATCATCTTCTTTCTTCATAATACCATCGTTTCTTATCCAAATGCTAAGATGGATAAGAGTTTCTTCAAGAGTTGAGTCATTCGTATTCCTCATTGCTTGAGGGATCTTCTTTGGATGGTGAGAGCTTGATCTTCAGTTGCTCCCATATTCTCTTCTCTTATTATGAGTCGAGCTTCTTCTTCTTCCCAGAGTCTGCTGAAAGTAATCACTTCCTTCTGGCACACATTCCTCGAATGAATGAATCCCATGATCCTGGGAGGCCATTCAAGGTGGTTATTACAACTTCTACATTCTCCACTTCTTCTTCTACCGCTTCAAGTTGTTCTTTGAATTGAGGGACCCTTGTAAAGTATGATTATATGGTCTCTGCATTCTAGATCTTGACATTCTTCAACTAGTTTCTTAAGGTCATATTCATATTCTGATTTATGTTTCTTAGGAATCAAACATCTCTTTCAATGTCTTTAGGGAAGACACTTGTGGTATAAGGTGATCCTTGATTGAATCAACAATGATCTTCTTGGCCTTGACCAATTTCTTCTTGTGTAAGCCTTTTAGCCTCATCTCCTTATGGAATTGGAACCTCTCTACTTATGTAGGTGTCCAATTCATTTCCTTCAAGAAATAGTGAGATCCTGTACTTCCATGCTTGGAATTCATCAGCCTCACCAATTTTTCCATCAACCTGGTGTGATTAGTCATCTTGAAATGAGAACCTCAAAATTAAATAACAAAGTATTAGATCTTACCGATTTGAGGTGTCCGTCCTGGTTCCGGAGTTGGTTGGTCTAGGGTTTGTCAAAGAAACCATAATTTTCAAAACTTGGAATCTTTCAAATATGATTGCATAAAAATATATACCTCTTCAATGTGAGTTGTCCAATACTCATTTTCTGAAAATAGTGGAGGGAAGCTCCCGGAACAGGAAGCCATAGTTTATCAATTTCTTTTGCAGAAATTCATGATACTATTTCTATGGTATCTTTGAAATTAATGCTCCTCTATGTCTAAAACGTTTCACTGAGGTATCCTAGCCTCTCCTTGTTCCAACACCATATGTTTCATTAGAAGTGGTTTCACCAATTGGGACTTATGAGTGTTTTCCTAAGGTGACATGTTTCAAGACTATTTAGCATAGCGAAGTTGTACGGATGTCCACATGTCACTATTTCATCTTCTGGTTCTAAAACTTTGACCACAAAAATTAAATTCCATGCCCTTTCTAGAACATCTTCATAAATTTCATGTGGACCTTCGTGTCCCGAGATATAGCAATTCTCTCTAGGTGTCCTGTTTAGGGATGAATCCTAGGAGAGGCTAAAACCCTAACTTGGAGGAATCATATATCCTAGAATATAGAAAATATGATGCTGCAACTTGGACATAGTGTACATAAAGGTTTTATCTTCTACTTGTGAAAGTTTCATCCCCTAAGACATGTGCAATACCGAGATATAGCGATTTTACCAAAATGTATTAGTTTTAGTATTTGGGGTTTTTTTCCAGCCTGGGTCAAACTAGGGTGTGACTTTCCTAGAGTTACACCCAACCAAAAATCTTGACCCAGGTCTCTAAAATTTGATTTTTATGAGGAGAGTAATTCTATGACTGGCTCACTCAAAAATTCCTCTTCTGTAAAAATCCCTAATTTCCCACACCGAAAACTGAAAATGCTCGGAATCGAATTCCCCTTCCATAGAAAGATGCGCCCTTCAATGGAGAGCCATCCTAGCATAATTTTTCTGATGGATTTGGAGAGAGACCCAAAAAGTAAGAATCCCTAGCTTCCATAGTTGCACAATGTCTTTTTCTCAGGTTATCTCTAATACCATGTTATATTTTTATCATTTAATCCATACGATCTTAGGATCTTATCTGAGAGAATAACATGTACAACAATAAACACAAAGAAGTTTCCTCAGGGAAACCATAAAGGAGAAAACCCTACAACTTCCTCAGATATATAATGAGCACCAATGGTAGTAGTAAAACCCAAAAACATAAATATGATCTCCAACATCTTGTTCTCTCTCTCTCTCACTTGAGAGAGATTATCCTATCTCACTCATGCGCCCCAATGAGTGAGTGTGTGTGTAATAAATAGAGAGGCTCACTCTCTATTTATATTATTTTGTTCACTTAATGTCCACTTCAACATGTTAGCCCCATTTAATAATTACTTACTAGGGTAGACATCTCTAGGAGAGTCTAATAACCCTAGTGCCCCACAAATGTGGGGACTTTTCCCTCTAATCAAAAAGTAGGGTTAACCTTGACACAATTGTGGGGACTATTGCCCCAACTTACAATGGATGGTTAACCTCGATGACTTTACATGACTTGTTTACATTATTGAATCTCTTGATCGAAACATCAGGGCATGCCATGACTCAATTACATTATAGATACTTCCCGGAATAAACATCAGGATACAATACATAAGATATACAATTAAATACATTCCGAAGTTACAAATATATCAACAGTCCCTCTTAAATAGGAAGGTATTCTCTCGACACAATTTATCAGCACAAGTCTTCTTCTCTATATCATCTGGATCATCATCAAGTCATGTTCTTCTTCAAGTTATCTTCATCTTCAATTCATCTTTATCGTCAAGTCATGTTCATTGTGAAGTCATCCTCATCAAGTCTGGATCATCACGGGATCATCATCAAGTATGGATCATTACTTGATCTCGAGCATCACTAGATGATCACTTGATCTCGAGCATCACTAGATGATCACTTGATCTAGATCATCATCAAAGCTGGATCATTGTTGAGCCTAGAATTGGCCCCTTTTTGACCATCCTCGATCACCTTTTCTTCCCCTGTCCTACACCATTCAGCAAGCTAATTATACCTGTTGTCCTCACTTTATTCCCCAAACTGCCAAGGTATGACTGATCATTGCGTTATCTTATTAATGCTTATGATTGTGATAATTAAGGCTATGTATCTCTCAAATGTGCTAACATGTTATGATTTATGAAGGTAGTTTGAGATAAGTGGATTGCAGGAAGATGGGGCTGAACAAGTCTTGGAAGGAGGAATAATTGCCGCTCAAGATTATCCTCCGATCATCAATAAGACATGTGGTTCTAATGCAACATCTCAGACAGAGCTGTGACAGGGCAGCTGTAACAGAATGCGCTACAATTGGAGATCTTTAGTACATGGCTGCGCGAGTATGATTGCGGTCAGAAGAGATTGCTACTCTTGGGTCAATTAACAGCTCTTCCGTATTTTCCATGTCCTTATCTTGCCACGTTTGTAACAACTAGTGTTATTTAGGGCGCCTAAAGATCAGAGATCTTCATGGCTGCCCTTTGTAATAGGATCAGATGTTATAACCTGTATGTATAAATATGGAAAGTTGTCTCGACCCAAGGGGTTGGAAGACAGATAATTCATTCATTATATTAGCAATGAAAGCAACTTGTGTAATCTTTCTTTCTTTAATATAAGGAGCTACCTCTAGTTTAAGGGAGCTTCACGTTGTTCAGCCAGCATCTCTGTGTGAAGGCTGGGCCCGTCTTCCACAGAGATTGCTGAGTTAATTTAGGACTCTTTAATTCAGTATTATGTGATGTTTTGTTGATTCTATCTCCTTTGCACACAGCTGTAGTAAGTGTGGATTTACAGCATAATTGTGATTACATTTTCTTGAGATCGGTAAGTGGTACAGAGTGATAGTCAACTGAGTAGGTAACTTTCTTTATGCAATTTATGTGGCAGTTGTACACAACTTTGTTCATCCTGGAGTTTTAAGTTGTTATCCCACGAATCCTTGCAATTTATCTTTCCTATTATGATTGATTGATTTTCATTCCTGCAATTCAATTCCTTAAAGTAGTTGAACTCAATCCCTTGCAATTGAATTCCTAGATTACTATTTGATTTATGTTTATGGCTTTCAAGAGTAATCAGATTGAATAGGCAATTTACTTGTTCTTGGATGTGAATAGGATTTCCTTTTTATCTACAATTGTCATTTGAATCTTATATCATTTTTCTTCGATGTATGGTAGGAAGTAATTGAATTTGTAGTATCTAGAAGATGAATGGGATTACACAAATTCTTGGGATGGGCATAGTTGTTAGAGGATAAGAGTATTCAATTACAGTGATTGTGTTTTTAAGCATATACTGTGCATTTATCCTTTGAAATAAAAGGCTTTCTCAGGTTGACAATAAATCTCGTATGCTCTGTATGTTGGTAATAATTTACCTGCATATTGGGTGCTCGACATTTTGGCGCCATTGCCGGGGAAGGATAAAAATTAAACACTATCATTAGTTGCATCTGGTAATTGTTTCTAGTCATTATTTTCTATTCTTTTTGCTGAAATGATTCGGGTTGCATGAATACGAGAAGGGTAAAACGCGATCAACTCTTAACTCCCAAAACTTCACAAAATACTAACAGTGCAGGTGGCTTGGGTCATGGTCAAGGACCACCATTGGGTAGAAGGACATTCATAGATGATCTTGTTGATAGAACTGATTCATCCACCAGGGCTCACCATCAAGAAAATCCCATCAGAAGAAACCCTGCCGATCCTAGGGTGCCAGCGTCAGGGTCCACGGTGGAGAATACACGAGCGGCTGTGACTTCCTCAAATATCCTTGCGGAAGAGGACACAAATATTACAACTGGGCCTGCTGGTAGAGGTCCAATCTACCACATTTACGGGAAGGTTGTGACTGAAGAAGAGTGGACGCAGTTCCACTAGAAATTTACTGATCAGTGGAAAAATGAAGAAAATTGTTGATGTATATGTAACTTCGGAATGTATTCTTCTATGTATTCTATGTATTGTTTTATGTATTTGAGTCATGTGGTCATGCCCCGATGTTCTGATCGGGAGGATTAATAATGTAAACAAGTCATATCAAGTCATTAGGTAAGTCCCCACAGTTTCGGGGCACTTGAGTTATTATACACTAATTAAGGTGTAGGTTCGAGTAGTAATTATTAGGTTGAGCCTACGTGTGAAATGGAAACTTAAGTGAACGGACTAATATAAATAGAGAGTGTGTGTCTCTCTATTTATCACTTGTGAATTACATCACTTGCTCTCTCAAGTGTGGTGCACCTTTGGAGAAGGAAATACTTTGGCTTGACAGAAGACAGAAGGCTGCTGTTGTGTTGGGAGGTCATCTTACTGTTTTGGGATCACATCTTGTGGTGATACTATCTTAGAGGAAGTTGAGGGGTTTTCTCCATTTATGGTTTCCCCTCCTAAAATATTTGTGTCTCTTGTCTCTTGTGATGTGCTTATGTGATTGTTGTGCTAGTTATTCTCTCAGTGAAAAGATCTTAACATAATGCTAGCTTAAATGTTGAAAAACTAACATGGTATCAGAGCTAACCTGAGAAGAAGACACTGTGCAGCTGCGGAGACTAGGGCTTCCTTGTTTGTGGATCTTTCTCCACTAATTTTCAGCAAAAGTAAGGTGAAATTACTCTCCTCCCTAGGGCGCATCTTTCTGTTGAAACATAATTCAATTCTGAGGTTTTTCAGTTTTGGACCTGTCACTGGGGCCGAAAATTAGGGCTTTTTATAGAAGAGGAATTTTTCAGTGAGCCCAGGCCTGGATTTCTCTCCTCCCCAAAATCGAAGTTAGGAACAAGTTTGAAGGCATTTGGGTGGACATAACTCCAGAAAAGCAAAACCCTAGTTGCTCCTGAACCAGCTCTGCAGGATTTCAGCTCAAGCTTCAGATTTGACATCTTGAACCTGGTAAGATCTAAAATCTTTTGTATTTCCACTTGAGGTTCTTGTTTAAAGATGTCTCATCATACCAAGCTTGATGAAAAGCTTGAGGGGGCTGATAACTTCCGAGCTTGGAAGTATAGGATCTCCCTGGTCCTGGAAGAGAATGAATTAGACTCCTACATTCATGAGGAGATTCCAGTTCCAGAGGGAGATGAGGAAAAGGCTCTCCATAAGAAGAAGATGCTTATGGAAAAGAGGATCATCGCTGATTCTATCAAGGATCATCTTATCCCTCAGGTGTCCTCTCTCAAGACACCTAAAGCTATGTTTGATGCCCTAACCAAATTGTTTGAAGGAAAGAACATCAATCGGAAGATGACCCTGAGGAACCAGTTGAAGAATCTGAAGATTCAAAATGCGGAAACTATCCAGTCATACTTCACAAGAGTTTCTCAAATCAAAGAACAATTAGAAGCTGTTGATGAATAAGTGGAAAATGCGTAGATTGTCATGACTACATTGAATGGCCTCCCTAGGTCATGGGATGCTTTCATTCAAGGAATCTGTGCTAGTAAGAAGTTAGTCAAATTCAGCAGACTATGGGAAGAGTGCTCTCAAGAAGAAGCTCGGATAGCAGCTTGAGAAGAGAAGATGGGAAGTGAAGACCAAGCTCTTATAGTTCACTCCAAGGCTCACTCCAAGAAAAGCAAAAGAAAACCTCATTTCTCCAAAGGTAAGGATTCTCATCCTAGAAGAGATATTTCAAATTCAAGATGTTATACATGTGATGAGATAGGGAAATTTGCAAAA
>LPNX010397002.1:8169-46583 GCA_001517045.1 Pseudotsuga menziesii | reverse complement strand
GACTAGCTCTGGGAAGACACATCTAGTATGAAAAAGGACTAGCTCTGTGTGGATGCCACATTTGGTATGAAAAAGGACCAGCCCTGTGATGCCACATCTAGTATGAAAAAGGACCAACCCTGTGATGCCTCATCTAGTATGAAAAAGGACTAGCTCTGGGAAGACACGTCTAGTATGAAAAAGGACTAGCTCTGTGTGGATGCCTCATCTAGTATGAAAAAGGACTAGCTCTGGGAAGACACATCTAGTATGAAAAAGGACTAGCTCTGTGTGGATGCCACATCTGGTATGAAAAAGGACCAGCCCTGTGATGCCACATCTGGTATGAAAAAGGACCAGCCCTGTGATGCCCCATCTAGTATGAAAAAGGACTAGCTCTGGGAAGACACATCTAGTATGAAAAAGGACTAGCTCTATGTGGATGCCACATCCAGCATGAAAAAGGGCTGGCTCTGTGAAGACTCATCTAGTATGAAAAAGGACTAGCTCTGAGTAGATGGTACATCCAGCATGAAAAAGGGCTGGCTCTGTAGAACTTCCTATGACGAGATACTATACACATGATGATGACCAGTGGAGATCCAGATCGAGCTATGATCCAGGTCCAGTTATGATGACTCCGAGAGATCCAGATCGAGTGATGATCCAGATCCAGCAGTGATGATCTAGATCGAGAGATGATCCAGATCCAATCTAGTGATGTCGATCCAGATCGAGTGATGATCTAGATCCAGTGATGCCATTTTATGATAACCCAGATCGAGAGATGATCCAGATCTAGATGACTTGAAGATGAAGATGACTTGAAGATGAAGATGACTCAAAGACGAAGATGATCCAGTTGATGCAGAGAAGAAGACCAGTGCTGAAAATTGTGTCGAAAGAATACCTTTCTAGTTAAGAGGGAGTGTTGATGTATATGTAACTTCGGAATGTATTCTTCTATGTATTCTATGTATTGTATTATGTATTTGAGTCATGTGTTCATGCCTGGATGTTCCGATCGGGAGGATTAATAATGTAAACAAGTCATATCAAGTCATTAGGTAAGTCCCCACAGTTTCGGGGCACTTGAGTTATTATACACTAATTAAGGTGTAGGCTCGAGTAGTAATTATTAGGTTGAGCCTACGTGTGAAATGGAAACTTAAGTGAACAGACTAATATAAATAGAGAGTGTGTGTCTCTCTATTTATCACTTGTGAATTACATCACTTTCTCTCTCAAGTGTGGCGCACCTTTGGAGAAGGAAATACTTTGGCTTGACAGAAGACAGAAGGCTGCTGTTGTGTTGGGAGGTCATCTTACTATTTTGGGATCACATCTTGTGGTGATACTATCTTAGAGGAAGTTGAGGGATTTTCTCCATTTATGGTTTCCCCTCCTAAAATCTTTGTGTCTCTTGTCTCTTGTGATGTGCTTATGTGATTGTTGTGCTTGTTATTCTCTCAGTGAAAAGATCTTAACATAATGCTAGCTTAAATGTTGAAAAACTAACAAAAATAACGAGGGACAGAGGAAGGACGAAGAGTAAAATGAGGAACAGAGCGTAGGAATGAACGAAGAGGAGGAGACAGGAGAAGAGATGAGTAATAGACACGAGTCCGATGAGGAAGAGGCAATGGGGGAAAATTATCATCATGAGAATCATTCCCTACCTGAAGGAACGATGGCTACACTACAATTTCCGATTCAGCAGCCAGCGGGGGCAGCCCCTATGAAAAATATCTCACCATCGGTGTTGCCTCGCTTCCACGAAAAGGCGGTAGAAGATCCAGATGAATTCCTTTTTGAATTCGATATTCTCTACCGCAGCTATGATTATGTCACCGATGCACAAAAGCTAAAACTTTTCCCTGCAACCCTGAAGGACAATGCATTACGCTGGTTCATGAGCCTTGGGGGAGGAACTGTTACTAATTGGGATAAAATGAAACAGGTGTTCTTGGAAAAATATCAGGAATATTGCAACACCAAGGACAAAAGAGAGGAATTATTCAAAATGGTGCAGAAGGAGGACGAAAGTCTGGAGGATTTTGTGGAAAGGATACTATACAATGTGCAGAGAGCAGGGCAGATGAACATGGGGTTGGACGTGCTCAAGATAATATTGCTTCGAGGGATCAGGGATTATTGTATAGACATGTTAAAACTGCTAGGAAAGGGAGATATCTCCAAAGAACCTTTTGGAAAGATTGTGGAATTATGTAAGAGATACTCCAGGGGCTCTTCCAGGAACAATAAGCGGGATAAACGGGATAAGCTAGAACGTGATGTCTTCGACAGAACTTAGAAGTCTTCCAATGGAGGAGATACCCGTGTAGAGATAGGCAATCTCCTTGAAAATTTTAAGACAAATATGATGAGATCCATCTCCTTGGAGATCAATGTCCTGAAGGAAAAACAAAAACAGGCTGTGGAGGATCTCACACTAGGTGTGTTCTTCCCCTGATGTAGAAAGAATCATCCGCTGAGAGAATTCCCGCTTGATAAAGTAGAAGTATGTCAGTTGTGCGAGCTAAAACACGACATGAAAGAATGTCCCTCACTTCCCCAAGTGAAGGCTGTTCTGCAGGCATCAACTCCAGAGGTGGAATCGGCCTAGACATGAAAGAATGTCCCTCACTTCCCCAAGTGAAGGCTGTTCTGCAGGCATCAACTCCAGAGGTGGAATATGCCTCTAGACTGGTTCCAATTTTTGAATAATATGAGCAATTGGAATAACATGCAAAATGTGAATACACAATTCCCTTCAAATTATGCTCAGTGGAATCCTTCCCAACCTACAATGAAAAATTATAACTCATGGAGTCCCTGGACACAGCCTCCACATCAACCTACGTCGTGGTCTCCTGGATGGAGAAATTTCCACCCCAGGAACCAGTTTCCTCAACCACCTCCACCACAACAGTCACCATATTCTCCTCAACACCCTCAATTCCCTCAGTATCCTCAATACCCACCTCAGTAATCACAGCTGCAGGCGCAGAATAATTCTAGCCCTAATATACCAATACGACCTCAGCTGCCTGCCCAACCTAATCCTAACCTGAATAATAAAACAGTCCATCAATTAGAGACTGTCAATATGCCGGCCTACTCTCTTTCCCATGAACCTTGTAACGACATTTGTTTACGATCTAGGAAAATAGTAGAACCCGTAATTACAGAAGATGCTCCACCTTCTATGCATAAAGAAGGAGGTAGTTCACAGCATCTATCTGATACAGTTCCTATCATTGAAGATGCTGAGCATCCCTTAGATGGGACGGTTGAAACACCAAACGATAAATATGACAATACGCAACCTACCCAGCTGATAAGGAAACCACCATACCCTGAGAGACTAATGCTACCAAGAATAGGGGGGCAACCTCAATTTAACCTCCTAGGAGAGTTAAAAAATCTATATGTTAAGATCCCCCTTCTTCAAGCTCTTCAGGACGCGCCTATTTATGCTAGAACCGTTTGGGACCTGTGCACTAAGAAACCAGGAAGGAAACCCAGAGATCCTCCCACTGTTCATGTCATAGGAAATTTATCTTCCTTGATAACAGGAAAAACCCCTGTGACTAAGTATGACGACCCTGGAAATCCTACTGTTACTGTACAGATCGGACAGACACAGATACCCAACGTGCTAGTCGATTTAGGAGCAGCGATCAATGTCATAACCATGGAGACTGTAAAGAAGCTTGGGCTCACTAATATTAAACCGAGCCCCACCATTTTAGAATTGGCGGACAGATCCACCATTAGACCCGAAGGGATTCTAGACGACCTTGTCATCTCAGTCGATTCATGGGAGTACCCTACTGACTTTTTGGTATTACAACCAAAATCACAGTTGGGAGGACACCCATTGATCCTGGGGAGGCCTTGGTTGTCCACAGCTGATGCTTGCATCAGCTGTCGATCGGGGTCCATGACTATATCTGATGGTACGGAGACTAAAAGCCTCACCCTTTATCCTCCAGCTCGGCCAAGTCTAGAGGCTGAAACTTCCCTTTGGATAGAACAAGAGGAGGAGGAGGGGGATGTTCATCCACTACTAACTATAGGGAAGGCCTTAACTTTTAAAAACGAAATAGAAGATGATGCTATTAGTAATTTTATTAGTGAACCCACTCTGGTTGATAAAGAGGTCTATCAAATCCTGAACATTACCCTGGGCAAGGAAGAACAAGAAAATCTTACAGAAGAAGCACTAGTCGGTGACACAAACATAATCCCAGTTTTGAAAAATTCAAAAAGTATTCCTATTGAGATAGAGTCTGGAAAAACCTTGAATATCAATCCTAGCCTGTCCTCTGAGGAACAGAAGTGCCTAATCATCCTCTTGAAAGAACACAAGGGGGCGTTCTCCTGGGATTATACGGACATGAGGGGTATTCCCTCTTGAATCTGTGCACCCATCACATTTATATTAAAAATGACTCCCGGCCTATGTGTCAACCTCAACGACGCATGAATCCCAATCTGAGGGATATAGTGAAGGAGGAAATCCAAAAACTCTTGAAGGCAGGGTTTATATACCCTATTTCGGATAGCGAGTGGGTTTCCCCACTCGTAATTGTGCCCAAGAAAAATGGTAAATGGAGGGTCTGTGTTGATTATAGGGAACTGAACAAAGCCACCCAAAAGGATCATTTCCCTTTTCCCTTTATTGACCAAGTACTTGATACCCTATCAGGGAAGAAGTTCTTCTCCTTCCTAGATGGGTTCAGCGGGTACAACCAAATTCAGATTGCTCCTAAGGACCAGGATAAGACCACCTTCACTTGTCCCTGGGGAACGTTTGCCTACAGAGTGCTTCCCTTTGGTTTATGTAATGCACCGGTAACGTTTCAAAGAGCTGTAATTGGCATATTCTCTGAATTAGTTAATGATGGTATGGAAATATTTATGGACGATTTTACTCCCTATGGGAAGGATTTTGAGGAAGCACTGGAAAATTTAAAGAAGGTTTTAGTTCGTTGTGAACAGACTCAGCTCTCATTAAGCACCGAAAAATTCCATATGATGATGAGTGAGGGGGTGGTATTAGGGAATTTCATCTCTGCCAATGGCATTCAGGTGGACCCTTCAAAAATCAAGGTGATAAAAAATCTACCTACCCCTTCAACTCAGAAAGAGGTGCGAAGTTTTTGGGGACATGCTGGATATTACCAAAGGTTTATAGAAAACTTCTCCAAACTTGCCTCTCCTTTGTTTTCTCTGTTAATGAAGGATGCACAGTTTGTGTGGAGTGAAGCATGCCAGACAATGTTTGATAAGCTTAAGGAAAAATTGTCCACAGCTCCTATCTTAAGGGGACCTAATTGGACCCTACCCTTCCATATTTCTTCATATGCCTCTGATACCGCCATTAGAGCAGTATTAGGAAAGCAGGATGGTCAAGTACCTTATGCCATCTATTATGTTAGTAAAAACTTAGCCCCTGCTGGACTTAATTATACTGTTACCGAGAAATAATTCCTAGCTATTGTCTATTCCATCAATAAATTTCGACATTACATTTCTGGGTATCCTACATTTGTGCACACTGACCACTCTGACATTAAATACTTAATGAACAAACCTGTCACCAATGCTAGAGTAACCAGGTGGCTCTTGTTATTGCAGGAATTTGATATTACCATTATAGATAAACCAGGGAAAGAAAATGTTGTTGCTGATTTTTTATCTCGTTTCACTAACAGTGATAATAGTTTTCCTGTTGAGGACTCCTTTCTAGATGAACATCTATTCGCACTTTCAGCTCATTCCCCCTGGTATGCAGATGTCGCTAATTATTTGGTTGCAGGAAAGCTCCCGCCACATATGTCTAAACGAGAAAAGAGAAAAATCATTCAGCAGAGTGCCAGGTATTGTTGGCTCAACAGTCATCTCTTCTACATAGGACCTGATCTTGAGATTAGGAGATGTGTGAGAGAAGATGAAATCTTCCATATACTGAAAGCCTGTCATGATGGACCTTGTGGGGGACACTTTGCAGACAAAAGAATAGGGCATAAAGCACTGCGGATGGGCTACTATTGGCCGACTCTTTTTAGGGACGCTAAAAGTTATGTGCAGTCCCGTGACAGCTGCCAAAGGATGGGCCAGCCTAATAAAACAGATCATATGCCTCTTTGAACCTCAAGTAGTAGTGGAACCATTTGATAGATGGGCACTGGATTTTGTTGGCCCTATCAACCCTCCTTCCTGACAGAAAGTTTACATTCTGGTTTGTGGCATCTAATGGAGAATCTGCGGTAAGAAGATTTATTGTCGACGTTTCGAACCAAGCGTGGTTCATCTTCAAGACAAGGCGATGTCTGGAGATTGCTCCTCTTTCATTGAAGTATTAATATAGAATTCATTACTTTCGCTTGAGATGGCCGACAGGGTCTATTTTGTCTAAGGTTATATTGGGTTTAAAAATTTTGGGGCTAATAATTTAGGGTTAATAATTTAGGGCTAATATCTTTCTAATTAGATTTAATTTGTATTTAAAAAATTTTAAGTTTTTTATTAAAATGTTTTATAATTTAATAATTAAAATTTTTTATCTTCATTAAAAATTTTAATTAAAACATTTGTTAATGTAGGTTTTATAAATTTAATCAATTCAATTTTTGTTAATGTAAGCCTTTTATAAATTTCAATTAATTTAATTTAATCTTTTAATTTAACTATTATTAAAGTTTTTAATAAATTATTTAATTCTAATAGAATATTTTAATAAAATATTTAAATACTAATAAGATATTTTAATTCTTTTAAAAAAAATTTAGAAATGAGATTAGTTAAACTATTTTGAAATTTTTAATTTATAAAAGTTCAAATATTAGGTTTTTTATGTTTAAATATTAGGTTTCTTGTAAATTTTTTGAAAATTTAGGGTAAAAGTTTAGGGAGAATTCTAGGGAGATTAATTTCAAAGGTTTAAATATTAGGTTTTTGGGTAAAATTAAGGAAAAGTTAAGGAGAATTCTAGGGAGATTAAGGAAAAGTTAAGGAGAATTCTAGGGAGATTAATTTTCAATTTTAAGTTTTTAATAACTACAAGTTTTTTATTTGTAAGTGTCTTAATTTTTTAAGTTATTATTAATTTTAAGTTTTTTAGTTTTTTAGGTTTTATTTATTATTTATCTTGGTTAGGTTTGGCAACCATGATCGGCTAATGGACAGGCCGTCATCTCTATTTAAGCATTTAGGGTTTTTTACTATCTCAATAGCCTCTCTAATTCTCCTCTTTGACCAGTTGTCGACTTGGGCTAATAACTGCATATCCTCGATTTTAATAGGGTGTTTTGAGTTATGCGAGTGTTCCGCTAAAGCTCACTTGTGGGTTCTATTAAGACGGATATCAGCACAATGTTCCTTAACCCTAGTACGGATGGACCGCCCTGTTTCACCAATGTAGGCTTTCCCGCATTCACAAGGAATGAGGTAAACCCCCTTCTTAAGACTTGGGTCAACAAGATCTTTTACTGACCTAAGTAACTTTCTGATGTTCTTATGTGGAGAAAAAACTGAGTCAATATTCTTCTTTTTCAGGTGTCTAGCTATTTTGTCCGTAGTCCCTTGTATGTAAGGGAGAAATGCCTTATGATCCCCAACTTTCTTCTCTTTAGAAGAAGCCCTAGGTCTGTTTTCCTGGGTTTTTGTAGCTCTTTCAAAGGCTTTGTTGATTTGAGTTAGGTTATAACCATTGCTCAGAAAAACATTGCGAAGGTGTTCTTGCTCAGATTCTAGGTGCTCGTTATCAGAGATCCTTAGGGCTCTAGTGAAAAGAGTGTTAAGAACCCCCAACTTCTGGTTTGGGTGATGGTGGGAGAGGGCGTGAAGGTATTGTTCTGTGTGAGTTTTCTTCCTGTAAACCTTGTGGCCTATGCGTCCATCTTGTGTCCTGATTATATGACAAAGTGGGTAGAGGCTGTAGCTTTGGCTAAGGCTAACGACCAGGCAGTGATTGATTTTTTGTACAGCAAGATCTTCACCCACTTTGGGGTACCAAAGGAAGTAGTTACCGATGGGGGACCGCAATTCATGTCACACCAATTTGAATCCTTGCTCCCGAAGTATCATGTGCAGCATAGGGTGGCTTCACCTTATCACCCCCAGGCCAATGGCTAGGTGGAGAGTACCAATAAAGTTATTGAAGCCATCCTTACTAAAACAGTTAAGAGCCATCGAAATGATTGGGCTGACAGGCTTCCGGAAGCACTATGGGCATATCGCACAACTTGGCGCAACAACACATGTTTCTCTCCCTACGATTTAGTGTATGGAAAGAGTGCCATCTTTCCAATTGAGTTTGAAATCAAAACCCTGAAGACAACCACCGAAATGAATCTGGATGTAACAGAAGCCCAAAAGAGAAGATTGAATCAACTAAACGAATTGGATCAGAAATGGTTAGCTGCAGTGGACCAGACTGTGTTGCTTCAGCAACAGAGATCTAATTGGCATGATCAATTTATTAAAAAGAAAGTCTTCTGCGAGGGAGACTGGGTGTTACTATATGACTCCAGGTTCAAAAGGGATTTTAAAGGTAAATTACGTACAAGGTGGCTAGGTCCATACTTGGTCGACAGGGTCTTTGACAATGGTATTGTCCGTCTGGTGACCATTGATGAAAACCGCATACCATTATTTGCTAATGGCCACAGACTGCGACTGTATCATAAGCCTATTTCGAAAGATGCATTCACTTCGCAAATTGTCCCTGATCTAGATTATCAGCTGGAACCAGGGCAGGAACTTCTCCCTGCATTTTCCAATCCTTAAACTGTAAATCACATTTGAATTATTGTACATAAATAATGTTTTTTTCTATTGTATCGTACATTGTTTTTTTTCCTTTGCATTTGATCTTCTCGTTTGCTGTTGTTTTTCAAAACAAAAACAAACAAAAAAATTTGCAGGGAAGCGCCAAGGGAATGACCAAATTGGGCCTGTTGAGTGGGAGTCATTTTCCTATGCCTTCCTGTGCTGCCTTTCCTTTTTCTTAAAATAAATCTCCAGCCGGCCGTAAAACACATTTCCTGGTGGTTGTGACATATTTCCCGATGGCTGTGACATCTTTTCCGGTGGCTGTAAACCTTTTCCCGGCAGCCGCGATCTTTTCCTGATGACCGAAAAATCCTTTTTCCCGACGGCCATGAAACATTTCCCGGCAGTTGCGACATATTTCCTGGTGGCTATGACATCTTTCCCGGCGGCCGTAAACTTTTCCCGGAAACCATGATATTTTCCCGATGACCAGAAAATCCTTTTTCCCGATGACCATGAACCATTTCTCGGCGGCTGCGACATATTTCCCGACAGCTACGACATCTTTCCCAGTGGCCGTAAACTTTTTCCCGGCAGCCACGATCTTTTCCCGATGACCGGAAAATCCTTTTTCCTGGCGGCCATAAACCATTTCCAGGCAGCTGCGACATATTTCCCAACGGCTGCAACATATTTTCTGGTGGCTGTAAAAAACTTTCCTGGCAGCCGTGATTTTTCCTGATCCTGCAAATTCTTTTCCCAGTGGCCGTGAATCTTTCCTGGCAGCTGCAACATATTTTTCGTCGGCCGTGATATCATTCCTGGAAGCTACAATTCCACTCTAGTTGGCGGATATCTCCAGCATTAAAGATGGTTTTTAAAACTTGCAGTGGTAACTCCTGTGTTAACAAAAAAAATTTGCTTCAACCTGCTCGATATGGCCCTGATTCATCCTACTCATGCCGGCGAATTGGGCCATACAATCATAGCCTTGTTCATAATTTCGACCCCGAGGATGTGATGGTTTATGTTTTATTGGTGGAAGGAATTATTGCATTATCCTGGTCATCATGATCAAATTAATGTCAGCGTACGAGTTCAGCTTTGCGATGTCAACAACCGCACGTTCCACCATTCTCCACAGGATATCCGATGCATAGTCTCACGAGGTATGGCTTTGATTTATTATGTGATTAAGTGTTGATATGATTTAACGATATCAGTCATACCTTTATTCGTATCACCATTATGGCCTAATTAACCCTTTCCCTCATGCGACGTAAACACTAATAGCCGCCACCTTCCCCAATTCCGAATAAAATTTTGAAAGTTTTTTCGTGCTGAACTTTCCAAATTTGGCCATTTTCTCAACATCTCCGCTCAGCGATTCGTGCATCCTCTGCGCTACAACCTCCATTCTCGGACTCTGTAATCCGTGAAGTAGCAACTTCGGTCTGCCTCCAGGATCATGGGGATTCCAGCTTGTCATGAACCTTTGGATACACAGGAACTCAGAAAAAATCCAGCAGTTCTTGCCATCTTTCAAGCTGCCGACTGGATCAAATTTTTTGAGTGATTAGACGGATTCAATCGGGAAGCAGCTTTGCAATTTTCTTTAAACCTCACAGAAACTCACTCCGAGGTGTGGGGGCTGCGCATAGAAGTCTTCGAGGCCATTATATCCGAGGTTACTGCCATCCCGCAGGTGGGAAGGGCATGGTTTTGACGACGAGTCCCCACGGCAACTGCATGGGAAGCATTTTTAGTAGAGGGGGAGTAAGTTCAATCATCAAGAAGAGGGATCGCACTGCACTCGTTGCCGTGACCATGGGACCAGGTGGCTATCTTTCTCAAGAAATACATCACTTGTGAAGGTAGGTACCAAACTGTTTATAATTCTGAACTGCCTTTACTTTTTCATCTCTGCCATGGCACCTTAATGAACACTCCATATTATCTGCTTCATGACTTGCGTCATATGGCGGCATTCATCCAAGCCACTAAGCATCCATTTTCCTCCCTGATCCACCATGTTCTTATCAAACTAATAATTTTAAGAACCCTTTCCTAGTATAATATAACCTGGGAACAATTCACAGCTCGAGATCAGAAACCCGCTCCCCTGCCGGGTGTCCCAAGGGAACAAGAACAGGTTCAATCACAGCAAGAGGACCGGAGTCCCTCCAATATAGTTGGGGGGAGGGATGAAACTGCATCAAAAGAAGAGCAACCGGGGGCACAAGCAGGGAAATTGGGGGAGGGTGTAGCTAAAAAACTTGTGGAAAACCCAGACAATAAGGTAGCTCAGACAGCAGAAGGTGAAATTGGAGTAGCACTAAATGCTGCAACAATTGAACCTGAAGGTGATAGAGCCAGGGAAATAGAAGAAAATATTGAGCTAGTAACCATTGAATCCTCACCTGAGTGGGGAGGAGGAACTTTAATTGTGGAAGAAAAGCCTGAGGAGCAAGAAGACATCCCTTCGACCTCAGCTGTGAATCCCGATATCTCAGCTCCACAAAAGAAAACACCACAAAGGAGAAGAAAGAGATCAATCAATGAACTAAGCATAACCCCACCAATAAGGAGGAAAATAATGAAATCAGCTGCAGCAGCAGAGACAGCCAAAAAAAAATGGGCAATCCTAGAGACACAAAGGCCAGTCGAGGAAGAACCCGGAATTGAAGGACTTTTGGCTGAGAACACACTATTAAAATAGGAAGTCCAAGTACTTCAAAGGGAATTGGAAACATGAAAGGAAACCTGCAGAAAACAAGGTGAAAGGAAAATGTATACATTGGTTGAGGCCGCAGAGCAACTGGAGGAACCAAACTCTACCGAGCCTGGAGAGGAAGATGAGCAAGTAATCTGTCCCAACTGTGGGGAAATATTCAAGGAGGCAGGCCACAAGATTATAATTCACACCTATACAGCACAACAGTCCGTGCCCACAATGGAGGAAGCTGCAGAAAGAGAAGATGCTATCACACAAGAACTAGGATCTTTAACCATCCGTGCTGAAGTTTCCACCAATCCTGTGACAGAGGAGCTAAAGGATGAAATCATGTATGATGATGGGGACAGAGATTGCACTGTAACCCCAGAATGCTCCCATGACATAGAGATTATAGAGGCTGAGCCACAAAGGCAAGACATTGATGAATTTGAACAGGGTGTTGTAACACAAGAACCAGCATCCCTGAGTATACTTGTCCGATTGGCCGAGTAGATGGGAGAAGGACCGGGTATGGAGGACACTCTAGAGCTTAATGAAGAACTTTTCACAGCAACCCCAAAATGTTCCCAGGATACAGAGCTCATAGGAGAAGAATTGCAACAACAGGAGGATGAAGGGGTAAGCCAGGATGTTGCTACACAAGAACCAACATCCTTGGAGGTTGCAACAAGGACTCTTGAATTGCCATTAGAAGATAACCCTGGAATGGATATCATGCCCGATATACATTGGAGTGAGGATGAATAGGTACAGACACAATCCTCAGGTGACACTGAAATCCTTGAGGAGGAGCTGCACACTGACAAAGATATCCAATCTCAACGGCAGAAGGACAAGGAGGACACTGTTACACAAGAACCAGTGTCTCTAGAAGCAATGAATGAAGCCGTTGACGAGAGTCTAAGGGATGTTGCTGTCACACAAGAACCAGCAACTCTTGAATCAAATTTGGAAATGCAGGTTACCCAAGAAAAAGACACTGTTACACAAGAACTAGTGTCTCTTGGAATGGTGGACGTGGCTGTTGAATAAAATCCAGGAGGAGTCGTTGTCACACAAGAACCAGCAACTCTCGAACCAAATTCAGAAATGCAGGGTCTCCAAGAGGAAGACACTATCACACAAGAACCAGTGTCTCCAGAGGCAATGGATGTAGCTGATGAGGAGAATCCAAGGGAAGTTGCTGCCACACAAGAACTAGCAACTCTTGAACCAAATTCAGAAATGCAGGGTCCCCAAGAAGAAGACACTGTCACACAAGAACCAGTGTCTCCAGAGGCAATGGATGTAGATGTTGAAGAGAGTCCCAAGGAAGTTGTTGTAACACAAGAACCAGCAACTCTCATAGTAAACTTAGATGTGCTAGGAGACACTGTCCCACAAGAACCAGTGCTTCTACCCCTTAGAAATTTCATTGACTTGGACTCAGATCAAGAAGAGCATCATAAAAAGGAAATCTTGAATCTGGCAGCAGAAGTCTCAACTCTGAGAATGGAAGTGACCAAATGGAAAAGTCAGGTGGGAGAGTACCAAAAAGGGATGATTTATCTCAGCGAGCATAAGAAAATCACCAAGGGATTGGAAGAGAATTGGGCAGAAAAACATATGGCCCACTGAGTTCGAGAAGAAGAGATGCAGAGCAAATTGAGAGAATTGAAAAAGTTCCAATCCATGCAACAGGAGAAGGAGCAGATGTATGCTCTCTCTCGAGAACTCATGGGCACTAGGAAGCCTTCTTCCTCTTATCCAGTATTCCTATTTGAACAATTTTTCTGGTTTAAATTGAAGGCTGTACAGGAAGGGAGGTCATTCGAAATCACAACCTCAGCAAAGTTCTTGGAGACATTCTTTGGAAGCAATTTTGAGGAGAAGAATTTGCTGTGTGAACTTTACTTGCATGAGATGGCTTGCCCTCTGGACCACTACTCAAATCCTGTTCCATTTGCAAGGGATGTTTAGCTAAGAGCTTTTTCCTCTTTTGTGAGCAATCACACTTAGTGGGAAAGGTCTTTTCAAACCTTTTCTCATAATGAATCTCACACTAACCTGTGGATTCGGAGTGAGCCCCAGAATCCTGGTATTCTTTTGGCTCCGTACAGAGATTTCCTTTCATGTCCTCCCTAGGTACAACATATAATGAGACTACAGGAAGAGGTGATTTACACTTGCACCAACTACAATTCTAGACACCAGTAGGTAGCATTGGAAGGGAGTAAGCACAGATGGAAGGCTGCCTCCTCTGCACTCAGAAGCCGAGATCCCTACTGTTTCAAGAACTTCAAGCAGGCACTTTCCAAAGTCAAGGGCTATGTGGGAAGTATGAGGGAGTGTGGGATTAATTGGTTGGGCTTGAAATTTAAATTCCCTCTCATTTGGTGGCCAGCAAAACCATATAACGTGGATTTTTCCTTAACTAGGGCAGAGGAGCAGCGATGCTGGAAGTATTGGGTTACTCATAGAGGCTTTTTAAGGAAAGATGAGGTTCCTGAGTTTCCCTACAATTTTTCCTCCCTCCATGAACAGAGCTCAGTGTAGGACTCAGACTCCAATTGATGCAAGATGTTGCATGAGGACATGCAACAGGATAGTTGGGGGGAGATGTTGAGCCTAGAATTGGCCCCTTTTTGACCATCCTCGATCACCTTTTATTCCCCTGTCCTACACCATTCAGCAAGCTAATTAGACCTGTTGTCCTCACTTTATTCCCCAAACTGCCAAGGTATGACTGATCATTGCTTTATCTTATTAATGCTTATGATTGTGATAATTAAGGCTGTGTATCTCTCAAATGTGCTAACATGTTATGATTTATGAAGGTAGTTTGAGATAAGTGGACTGCAGGAATATGGGGCTGAACAAGTCTCGGAAGGAGGAATAATCGCCGCTCAAGATGATCCTCCGATCATCAATAAGACATGTGGTTCTAATGCAACATCTCAGACAGAGCTATGACAAGGCAGCTGTAACAGAATGCGCTACAATTGGAGATCTTTAGTACATGGTTGCGCGAGTATGATTGCGGTCAAAAGAGATTGCTACTCTTGGGTCAATTAACAGCTCTTCTGTATTTTCCATGTCCTTATCTTGCCATGTTTGTAACAACTAGTGTTATTTAGGGCGCCTGAAGATCAGAGATCTTCATGGCTACCCTTTGTAATAGGATCGGATGTTATAACCTGTATGTATAAATATGGGAAGTTGTCTCGACCCAAGGGGTTGGAAGACAGATAATTCATTCATTATATTAGCAATGAAAGCAACTTATGTAATCTTTCTTTCTTTAATATAAGGAGTTACCTCTAGTTTAAGGGAGCTTCACGTTGTTCAGCCAGCATCTCTGTGTGAAGGCTAGGCCCACCTTCCACAGAGATTGCTGAGTTAATTTAGGACTCTTTAATTCAGTATTGTGTGATGTTTTGTTGATTCTATCTCCTTTGCACACAGCTGTAGTAAGTGTGGATTTACAGCATAATTGTGATTACATTTTCTTGAGATCGGTAAGTGGTACAGAGTGACAGTCGACTGAATAGGTAACTTTCTTTATGCAATTTATGTGGCAGTTGTACACAACTTTGTTCATCCTGGAGTTTTAAGTTGTTATCCCACGAATCCTTGCAATTTATCTTTCCTGTTACGATTGATTGATTTTCATTCCTGCAATTCAATTCCTTAAAGTAGCTGAACTCAATCCCTTGCAATTGAATTCCTAGATTACTATTTGATTTATGTTTATGGCTTTCAAGAGTAATCAAATTGAATAGGCAATTTACTTGTTCTTAGATGTGAATAGGATTTCCTTTTTATCTACAATTGTCATTTGAATCTTATATCATTTTTCTTCGATGCATGGTAGGAAGTAATTGAATTTGTAGTATCTAGAAGATGAATGGGATTACACAAATTCTTGGGATGGGCATAGTTGTTAGAGGATAAGAGTATTCAATTATAGTGATTGTGTGTTTAAGCATATACTGTGCATTTATCCTTTGAAATAAAAGACTTTCTCAGGTTGACAATAAATCTCGTATGCTATGTATGTTGGTAATAATTTACTAGCATATTGGGTGCTCGACAATCATCATTGGATCATCATCATCATCACTTCTTCCGCTATCGCAATCAAATGGTTCTATTTCTTCATTCTTCTTGTCACAGGAAGTTATACAGAGCCAACCCTTTTTCATGTTGGTTGTAGGCCTAGCCTCTATGTAGGTATTCATCGACAGAGCCATCCCTTTTTAATGTTGGATGCATATCTATAGAGCCAGTCCTTTTTCATACTAGATGTAGTCCTCTACTAAGCCATCCCTTTTTCATACTGGATGTATCATCATAGAGCCAATCCTTTTTCATGCTGGATGTGGCACCAACACAAAGCCAGTCCTTTTTCATACTAGATGTGTCATCACAGAGCTAGTCCTTTTTCATACTAGATGTGTCATCTACACAGAACTGACCCTTTTTCATACTAGATGTGTCATCACAGAGCTAGTCCTTTTTCATACTAGATGTGGAATTTACATATAGCCAGTACTTTTTCATAATGAATGTGTCATCATAGAGCTAGTCCTTTTTCATACTAGACATGGCATCTACACATAGCCAGTCTTTTTTCATACTGTGTGTCATCACAAAGCTAGTCCTTTTTCATACTAGATGTGGCATCACAGAGCTAGTCCTTTTTCATACTAGATGTGGCATCTACACAGAGCCAGTCCTTTTTTGTACTGGATGTGTCATCATAGATCTAGTCCTTTTTCATTCTAGATGTGGCATTAGCACTTATATCTGACCATGGAAGGAACCAATCATGTCGCCATGTCAGAAAGGCACAGCACTTACATCTGACCATGGAGGGATCCAATCCTCTCACCATGTTAGAAAGGCACAGCACTTACATCTGACCATGGAAGGAACCAATTCTCTCTTTCTGTCAGAAGGGCACACAAAATCATCACTTCCCCTTGGAAGGAACCCTGATCTGGAGAACACCAAGCTTCTCTATGAAGTACTCAAACTTCACTGTGGCCATTTCTAGCATAGAGTCACAAAAGGGTTGATTACATCCAAGGATAACCTGCGAGCTTCATCAGGACCGATTACATCCGAGGACAACCTACAGGACCATTTATGTCTGCGAAACCTACCAGCTATGCTAGAACTCCCTCTTTCTAGAAATATCGATCTGGATCACAAAATGGAGCTTCACTGCTCCTCTCTGCATCATACCAAAATGCAAGTCAGATCAATCAAATCAAATAGTAGTAAAAGAAACATGCTACCTCCCAAATGGCAAGTGGAAACATCTTTTTCCTCAGCTGTACTCAGCGCCATGCAGGAAACCATCTTGCCAAACCAAGAGATCACACCTGATATCATACTGAAGTAGCACCTCGAAGTGTTATTCCTATAAATGGCACTGTCTTCCCAATACAAATCAACAAAACCCTCCAAGTTAATTTTCTGATTCGTATCATAATTGAGCCCATACTCAAATGTACCCTTCAAGTACCTCACTGCATGATTTGCAACCATCATGTGAACATGTCTCAATGTGTTCACAGCAAAGCAAATATCTGGTCTCGTATTCGTTAGGTACATCAAGGAAGAAATCATCTGACAATACATCACGCAATCAACCAACTCTGATGAAGAAAAACTCAATAGCTTCAGGTTCGATGCCATAGGTGTGGTCATGGTCTTAGAGTCCATCATCCTGAACCTATTTAGGATCTCTACTGCATACTTCCCTTGTCCTAGGGAGATTCCATTTGCATTTTGCCACACCTCCATGCCTAGAAAGTAGTGCATGATATCCAAGTCTTTCATCTCAAACTCGGCAACAAGTCTCCTTCTTGCAACTTTAATGAGTTCCTTTTTTATGTCAAGAACAAGCCATCGACATATAACAGGAGCATCACTGGTCTTCCACCTTCAACCTTGAAGAAAATGTTGGAATCTAATTTACTCTCGATAAATCCTAGAATCAGCAATAAGCTGTCCATCCTATTGTACCATGTCAAACCTCAAGATCTTCTGTAGTAACTCCCTCTGAAGTAGAGCATCATTCTCCCTCTGTCTTTCGTAATCTATGCACTAAAACATTATGTACCAGAGTGACAAGTAGCTTCCTTTGCTACTAATATTCTATGTACCCATTTAGGATCACTGGATACCAAGATCCTTTATCTTGAAATCTTTCAAAAATTTCTTCTCGCACCCATCTATGAGCTTTTCATCCTCTATAGACTTTCATCTTCAACCTTGTAGCGAAAGTTCAGATCTTCATCAAGATCCTCATGTATGTGTTATCCCATGGGTGTCTTCTGAGATCATACAAGGCCTTCTTTCATTTGAACACATGATTTTTCCTGTCATCTATCTCAACTTCCACTGGCTGCAAATGTCTCTTCGTAGTCTATGCCTTCTTTTCATGAGAATCATCGTGCTACAAATCTTTCCTTGTATCCCATGAGTTTTCCATCTACTGCATGATGGAACTACAGACTTCCGTTCATGTATCGATACTGCATCCTAGACATCATTCTTCTTGAACTAGTCTTCCCTTTCTTCTTGGTTACTTCTTCATGGCTGAAAGGTTCTGCATCAATGATGTCACTGCAGTCATCATATTATTCTTCATCTTGAACTGTCGTCACTTGTTCTTCGGAACAAGTATCATCCTTCTTTGCTTGTAGCCAATTTTTACGTGATCTTTCCTACAAGCCAAATGCATTAGTTGCATGGTTATAAACATTTCATAAGGTATATTCATAATAAAAAATTCTTTTGTGTAAATATATATGATTATGAAACTATTTTAGGCAATACAAAATTCATCCATATCTCACGAAAACTTTCTAGATGCCTTCCATCTCTACCAGGACAACATTGAGATTGTGCACCAATCCAATATGTTAGCAAAGAGGTTTCATTCTAGATAAGTAACAATGGAGAGTTGTATAGCACCATGATCTAGTTACCCATTACTTGCATTTTAGTAGTATACTATCATTAATGCAAACATTCTATCATTCATAATACATCAACTGAATATAAACAAATGCATAACAAAAACAATATCAAGAAATGACAATTGAATACTTATCTTTATTTGTTTCATGGGTAGACTCCTTCTTGAGCCTTCAACTTCATCATCTTCTTCATTCATAATAGCATCATTTCTTATCCAAATGTTAAGATGGATAGTTCTTCAAGAGTTCAGTCATTCGTATTCCTCATCGCTTGAGGGATATTCTTTGGATGGTGAGAGCTTGATCTTCAAATGCTCCCATATTCTCTTCTTTTATTATGAGTCAAGCTTCTTCTTCTTCCCAAAGTCTGTTGAAAGTAATCACTTCCTTCTTGCACACATTCCTCGAATGAATGAATCCCATGATCTTGGGAGGCCATTCAAGGTGGTTATCATAACTTCTGCATTCTCCACTTCTTCTTCTACCGCTTCAAGTTGTTCTTTGATTTGAGGGACCCTTGTAAAGTATGACTATATGGTCTCTGCATTCTGGATCTTCACATTCTGCAACTGGTTTCTTAAGGTCATATTCTGATTTATGTTCTTTCCTTCAAATAGTTTGGTCAAGAATCAATCATCTCTTTTAGTGTCTTTAGGGAAGACACTTGTGGTATAAGTTGATCCTTGATTGAATCAGCAATGATCTTATAGGCCTTGACCAAGTTATTCTTGTGTAAGGCTTTTAGCCTCATCTCCCTCTTGAATTGGAACCTCTCTACTTATGTAGATTTCCAATTAATTTCCTTCAAGAACTAGTGAGATCCTATACTTCCATGTGTGGAATTAGTCATCCTCACCAAGATTGACATATTCATCCTCACCAAGCTTGACATCAATCTGGTGTGATTAGTCATCTTGAAATGAGAACCTCAACAGTAAATAACAAAAGATAGATCTTACCGATTTGAGGTGTCTGTCCTTGTTCCAGAGCTGGCTGGTCTAGGGTTTGTCAGAGAAACCATAATTTAAAAAACTTGGAATCTTTTAAATATGATTTAATAGAAATATATACCTCTTCAAGGTGATATTTCCAATGTACTCATTTTCTAAAAACAGTGGAGGGAAGCTCCCGGAACAAGAAGCCCTAGTTTACCAATTTCTTCTACAGAAATTCCTGATATTGTTTCTACGGTATCTCCAAAATTAATGCTCCTATATGTCTAAAAAATCACATTGACATAGCCTCTCCTGGGCTTGTTCTAACACCATAGGTTTCATCAGAATTAGTTTCACGAATTGGGACTTATGAGAGTTTTACCAAGGTGACCTGTTTCAGGACTGTTTAGCATAGCGAAGTTGTATGAAAATCCACATGTCACTGTTTCATCTTTTGGGTCTGAAACTTTGACCACGGAAATTAGAGTCTATGCCCTTTCTATAACATCTTTAGAAATTTCATGTGGACCTTCGTATCTCGAGATATAGGAATTCTCCCCATGTGTCCTGTTTAGGGATGAATCCTAAGAGAGGATGGAACCCTAAATTGGAGGAATCATATCTCCTAGAATATAGCGAATCTAAGGATGAAACTTGGAAATAGTGTACATCAATATTTTATCTTCAACCTGTGAAAGTTTTGGTCAGTCAACCCTATCATGGTTAGAATTCAGCCCAGTCAAGTTAATAGGTCAGTCACTTGAAGGGTATAAATAGGGAGGTGCCCTCCCTCATTTATACACACACAATCACACTCAAGTTTTCATGAGGAGAGAGAGAAGGACAAGGAGGAGAGAGAGATATACATAAGAATTATTATTATTGGATTTTTCCATCTTGTGATATTGTCTTAGTGACAGAACTATTATGAGGAAGTTTGCGGGGTTTTCTCCTTTATGGTTTCTCCGAGGAAAATCTTTTTTTCTTGTGTATCTTCTCTATCTTGTGTATCTTTTTGTGCTTTTTATTATTTCAAATAAATATCCTAATCAAGTTCAATTACATTAGAAAATAAAAAAACAAGGGTGTGTAGTAGTTCCCCACTGCCACCACTAGCAATGGGAAATTATGGTTGTGTTAAATTTATAGTATCATGAGTCATTTTCCAAGCCAATATTGTGCATCCAGGTTTGGTACTCATGTTTTTAGGTAGGGATCCTGAGTTGGACTCAGGTACTTAGATTATGTTCTTGGGTTGGACCCAAGGATGGCTAATCCTTTAGTTGTAAAATTTTATTCCTCATGTGTTGAGGTGAATTCTTTGATTGATCAAAGTGATGATGTTGTAAAGTATTGTTGGACAAGGCTTAGGACTTGTATGTCAAGTAAATATTCCCATGAGGTGGACCTACAATTATAGTAGGTTCCTATGGGGTGGACCTCCATTTGTAAAGGTATTCAAATTCTGATGTGGACCTCTAGTTATAGTAGGCACTCATGGGTGGACCTCTAGTTATCACTACAACAAAATACCCTTTTGGGCACGGTTTTGCTAACCCCACCCTCCCAAAAAAAAAAAATAGGTATTTTGGGGTGGTTCTTAAAAACCCCCCTCAAAAATCCTAAAAATTGGACTTTTGGGGGCAATTTTTAACCCCCTCCCCCCTAAAGAAAAGTCCAATTCTGAAAATTTTTGGGGTCTATTTTTAAAACCACCCCCGCCCAAAGTCCAATTCTTAAGACATTTTAGGGCAGTTTTAAAAAAAAACCCAAAAGTCCAATTCTCAGGAAAAAAAAAATTGGGGGGGGTGGGTAGAAATACCCCCCCTAAATGTGTTTTTGAAGGTGGTTTTTAGAAAATTCCCCCCAAAAATCTTGAGAATAAAACTTTTGGGGGCAGTTTTGGATTGTGTCAATTTCCCCACTCCATCTAAGAGTTTCTAGGAGAATGCACTAAATTTCTCCATCACATCACATGATGTCCAAGAGATCTCCCCACTCATTCATAGAGTGTCCAGGATCATGTGTTGGTCTCGCCATCCATTCACAGGATGTCCGAGAGATCTCCCACTCCATTACAAAGTGTTTGGGAGAATGCAATGGACTCTCCACCCCTTCACAGGTTGTCAAAGATATATCCCCACTCTATCATAGAGTGTCTAAGAGAATTTTGTGTCCTATCCACCCCTTCATAGGGTGTTCTAGAGATATCCTCACTCTATCACAGAGTGTTTGGGAGAATGCAATGGCCTCTCCACCCCTTCACAGGGTGTTTGAGAGATCTCCCCACAACATCATAGAGTGTATGAGATAATGCAGTGGTCTTAGATACACCCCTTCATAAGGTGTCCAAGATATCTCCCCACTCGATCACACAGTGATTGAGAGAATGCCACTATAAAATCATCCTTCCCTCTCAACAAGGGAGTCAACATGGGACTAATAGCCCCACTCCATCACAGACTTTTCAAGAGAAGGTACGGTCCCATTTTTAGTCATCTAGGGACTATTGTCCCCACTCTATCACAGAGTGTTTGGGGGAATTCACTTCCCCATTCTAATTCATCTACCCTTATCCAAGTCATGTGACTAATACTGAGAGAATGTCTGCTTGATTTTGCATACATCCATCTTCAATCTCATCACATCCCCCATTGTACTAGAGAACATTTCTCCCTCTACACTTGAGCATCATACTCTCCCTCTAGATCTTCCTACAGGTTAGTCCATCATCCTATATGATGTGTCATATCAGGTGCCAATATGAACACCAATCGTCACAAAGAAAATAAGTACATATCCTTACTGTAAGTATATGTCTGAGTGACGACCAGGTACATCAAGGATCCTCTCAACTTCCTGTATAGTGGAATCCTCCAAATATGAATAAAAAAACAACATCACTTATATTTGTTACCATCAATGTAGACATGTACTCATAGTCCATCATGTTATATATGCTCATGATCTAAGCTGTGTTCTTCCCTTAAAGGAGGAATATCTCATTAGGTCTCAGCCACACCTCCAATACCAATACGTGGTATAATGGTCCAAGATCCTCATCTTGGACTCAAGGATAACTTCCTATGTACCTATCAATAATTCTCTCTATATCCTTAGAATTAAATTGAGTAGTTTATCATGTCCTTCGAGACAAAAAGGCTCTAACCACTTCTAGAGTCTTCCATGACTCCAGCTAGATGCCAACTGCTTCTCATGAACATCGATAGAATCAACATTATTCACAATAATCATTCTTTATTATTATATTTTTTGAGGCCAAATTGGTGAGGATTCCTCACACATATACTACATCAACATTACATTTTCAATTCGATGTGATTTTAAGATATGTGTTCCTATGTAGAGGGCATAGTCTTCATCGTGATTGTTGGCGGTCATTTAGAGTCTCTATAAATAATTTAATCATATGTGTCTATCAAGGCCTATGTAGATCTCCCCCCCCCCACCCTTCACCCACGCTCCTTCCATCCTTGAATTGAATTTAGAGGCTCCATTAAAGAAGAATTTAAAGAACTTGTGATAGTTTAACAAGCCCCAAAAGTCATACTCTTGTAAATATGGTCTCTACGCTAATTTCTACTAGTTTATAGAAGATACATTTGGACAAAGGGGGGATCTCAAATACAATATCTTTTACCCATGAAATTTCATGCAGGACAATAAGATATTCATATTTACATATTTGCATCTCATGATAAGAAAGAGATTCAAACAAAAAACATATATCTTTAATGGTTGTATGCCTACGATGAGTGACCTATGCATTAAGTATCATCTTGTTTCAATCTAGCCATATTTTCCAACAAACTTATTTGGGAAGGTTAATACATATTATGGTTAGGTTAGGTTTGAGATGCAAGGATCCTAGGTAGTAATTTTTCAAATGAAATAACAAATTGCACCAAGCATAAGAAAGTGTTTTAATTTTCACTTCTTCATTTGTAACATCATCCCAAATTGATTGAGCATAATCACATTATATAAAAAAGAGGTTTTGTAGTATCATCGTTCGCGAGGAATAATGCAAAGTGAGAGGGTCCTTGTCTATTTTGTTTTATTATATTTTCCAATGTGATAATTCTATTGTGTGTCAATATCTAGTAGAAGGCATTTATTTCCCACAATCACTTGGAATATAACTTCATTAAAGATTAATATTTTAATTGCATACCTAAAGCTATTATTAATTTCTAAAGTACCCTTTTAAAACCAAATATAAATAATTTCCACATTTTTTTATTATATTAACATCTTTTAAAAGAAAATATAAATCAATCACTTGTGATAATATAAATGTGATAATTCTATTGTGTCAATATCTAGTAGAAGGCATTTATCTCCCACAATCACTTGGAATATAACCTCATTAAAAATTAATATTTTAATTGCATACCTAAAGCTATTATTAATTTCTAAATTACCCTTTTAAAAGAAAATATAAATCATTTCCACAATTTTTTATTATATTAAGATGTTGATACTACTGTTAAATATAAACAAATAAACTATATAGAATATTATTGTTGTTAACATTCTATATAGTCTATAAGGTTTACGGTTAAGTCAATTAGAACAATATCAGTCATAAGATTATTTATTATATTAACATCTTTTAAAAGAAAATATAAACTATTTCCACATTTTTTTATTATATTAATATGTTAGTACTAGTGTTAAATATAAACAAATAAACTATATAGAATATTATTGTTGTTAACATTCTATATAGTCTATAAGGTTTACGGTTAAGTCAATTAGAACAATATAATTCATAAGATTACCCACCAAATAATTGGTTTTTGCAACCCATCCTTACTCCATATCGATTTTCATTGAATATGGTTTTTGCAACCCATCCTTACTCCATATTGTTTTTCAGTGAATATAGACCAACGAACGAGATCATTGAAAAATGCGGAGGTCAGACGAGATCGAGCGCTGCTTAGTTGCATGACAAATCAAGCACTGCATGAGAGATCGTTGCTGCATGAGGAAATCGTGGTTGCATGAGAGATCGATGCTTCTAGAGAGTGAGTGTTGCCTGAGAGAGATCATTGTTGTATCGGATCATTGCATGTTTGTTTGGGGGGTTGCAGGTGTTTGAGGGCATGAGGGCACCTATATTATCTTGGGATGGATCCCCCATCGGATCCAATCCTGGAAGATCACAATAAGAATATTGATGCCGACTTCAGGGATCTTATGGAATCTATGCTCCCAAATAAGAGACCCCTATGAGGAAAACATGGAGGACTTAATATCTAGGTTGGATTTGCTAGATCTTCCATTAAAAAATGGAAAGTATACTTGGAATAATAGAAGGATGGGAGTGGGATACATTGTGGCCAGGCTTGACTGTTTCTTGGTAGGCACTTCCTACTTGCAAAAATACCTCATCCCTACTTCCTTTGCTTTACCCTCTATGGTCTTGGACCACAAGTTGATCTCCTTGATGCTCTCCACCTCAGCAAATATTGGCCCCATTCCATTTCGATTCAACGCCTCTTGGCTACATGAGGAAAGTCTGGAATTAATAAAAAATGCATGGAATTGGAATTATGTTGGCTCTCATGCATTCATTTGGGATAGAAATTTAAGAAAGGTACATTATGAGCTGAAAGAATGGGTGAAAATAGAGTGCAAGAATCCTAGCAGTAGGAAAACACAACTGCAATCTATGCTAGCAGCCCTGCAATTTAAGATGGAGGGTGAGGAAATCACTCCTATTCTTATCTTCAGGAAATATACTTGAACCTTAAGATCCTAAACAAATCTAGAAGTGAGGAAGAGGATTGGAGGATGAAGTCCAGGAATCTTTGGTTAAAGGTGGCGATAGTAATATGAATTACTTCCACAATAAAAAAAGAAAGGCCCGGCTTCAACATCATCAAATAATTAAAGGATAAAGATGGGAATAAGATGTTAGAGTAGGAGGAGATTAAGACCCACATATTCCAACACTTAAGAGATCTCTACCTAGACAAGGATGATACCAATCCCATAACATAGGAGGATCTTCTCTCCTAAATACCTTCACTTATTTCAGAGTTGGACAATGAGGATATTTCAAAACCCATAATGGAGTTCGAGATCAAAGAATCCATTTGGGCATTGTAAGCGGACAAGGCTCCTGGGTCGGATGGCTTCACCATCAATTTTTATGGAGCAGCTTGGGAGATCATAAAGGAAGACCTGAAAAAATACTAAATTGGACAAGGAAAAAGGACAAGGTTGTGGGGGCCACCAATTCTTCCTTCCTCACCTTAATTCCAAAGGAAAAAGAACCCATGACAATAGACCGCCTTAAGCCTATCTCTCTTTGTAATACCTCTTACAAAATCCTGTCAAAAATCCTAGCCACAAGAATGAAGAAAGTCATGGGAAGATTAATCTTAGATATACAGGGAGGCTTTGTTGCTGGGTAGAAAATTCTAGACAACATCATTATTTTCCGGGATGCAATCCACTTGGACATGGATCACAAGAAACAATGTATGGCTATAAAGCTCGATATCGCTAACGGTTTTGATCAAATAAATCACTTCTTTCTACTAGAAATAATGTCAAAGTTTGGTTTTTCTATAAGGTTCACTAGATGGATTAAATCTTGCATCAGTCATCCCCGGATTTCCTTGCTAGTAAATGGTACACAAAATAAGCTCTTCCAAGCCTCCAGGGTCATCCGATAAGGGTTCCCTCTATCTCCATATCTCTACATTCTGGTTTCAGACTCTATGAGAAGAAAGTTGTAGAAACAAAAAGACATTGGGGAACTCGGAGGTATGAAAATTGCAAGGGGAGTCAAATCTGCAAATCGTGCACAATTTGCAGATGACACAATTATAATTGGGGTGCTTCCATGGTCATAGCAAAAAGGTTCAAGAAAGTTCTATCCACCTTCCTCAAAGCATCGAATGGTAAGATAAACACTGATAAGTCAAAATATTATGGCTGGAACTGCCTTCCTGGAAACATGGAAAGGATATCAAGAATCTTGGGTTTTGAGGGACTTGTAGATTGGAATTCTTTCAATTATCTGGGCATCCCCATATTCAAAGGAAAAAAAAGGAAAATTGGCTCGGTTTAATAGAGAAAAAAAAATCAACTCTTGGGGAACTACATGGATCACCCCAACAGGAAAATTAGTGTTGATAAAATCCACCCTCTCTGTTTATCCCATATATTTCTACTCAATATACTTTGATCCTAATAAAATTGTACAAGAAATTAATAAAGAAATATGAAAATTCCTATGGAAAGGAGGAATGGCCACTAGCACAAAAAAAATAATCTGGATAGTTGGGAAATCATGTGCAGCCCAAAGAATTGTGGAGGAGAAGGTGTAAGAGATACACAATCCATGAATCTAGAGATTGGTACAAAATTTTATAGAGAAATTTCTCTAGATTAATGCATGGGGGAAGTAGGTGCTACAAAAGAAATGCATGGCTGGTGGTAGAATAAGATGTGTTGAGAGCATCAACATGAGAGGTGTTGGGTCTTTGATTTGGGAGCTATGCAAAAAATCAACATATCTCAACCATGAGAATTTGTATTGGGAAGTAGGAAATGGGAAAAACATAAAACTCTGGCATGACAGGCTTGGTAATCATTTACCAATAAGGTTTTGTTAGGAACTAAGAGATATGAATACGTGGCTTGATGGAAGTGGCATCAACACTCTTAACGACTTATCTGATTGGGAGAGCAGTGGGAGATGGATCGGGTGGAAGAGGCTGGAGCTCCCAATGCATCTGCATGTTGATTACATATCTCTCCTCACGCTACTACATAGAAATGCACCAGTTCACAAAATCTTAAAGGATAGACGCAGCTGCGGGAAGAACGACCTGTACTCGGTGAAGGTCGGATACCGAATGGTAGACAAGGATAAAAGCAGGTATTTAGATAACAACAAATTGAATAAGATCCGGTACAGTGATGGCATTCCAAAGGTCAATGTATTTTTCTGGATCTTTTCCCATTGCAGCACTCTAACATCTGATAATCTGAGGAAGAGAGGGATCGTAGGGCCAATTCGTTGCATCATGTGCAAAGAGATAGAGGAAAACTTGGAGAATTTGTTCACATAATGTAAATTCACACATAAATTTTGTAGTAATGCACTCAGAGAATTAAAAATGAATATTACAATTCCAACCAACTGGAACGATCTATTATTTAATTGGAAGGACTACTATCAAAGCTCCTTCAACCAAAAATCGTACTTTGCTAGAGCATGGGAAGCTCTTCCAAGGTTTATTTGCTAGAAAATTTTGAACGCTAGAAACAAGGAAATATTTGAGGGAGTAAATGCAAGCACTAATAAAGTCTTTGGCTCAACAAAATCTCTTTGGGTGGACTCTTTATCCACGAGATGAATGAAAATCATAAACAAGGAACCTTTAACTGTTGAAGAAAGAGCATGGATGGTAGACCTTCTTGGGAGTCCTTCATATATTTTTTGGTCAAATCCCACAAAGAAGATGAATATTTCAATATGGAAAATAAGGATGAGTAATGAATATTTTCAAAATTGCTGGGCTAAGATAGGAATCAATTCTTCTTCTTTTTTACAGTGCCTCGAAAGGAAATCCAGGGCTAGCAGGCGCAGGTGGAGTAACCTATGATCCCATGGGGAAAAGGCAAAAATAATATGCCTGGGGCATCGGGAGAGGAACAAATAATGAAGCGGAATGGCTCAAGGGTTAAAGGTGACCATATATATCGGGATTGAAGAGATGAGTTTCAATGGAGATTCCTTAATTGTCATTAGAGAAGCAAGAAGTATTACTAGAAATCGAAAGACTCCATCCTCCAAGATGCATCACCTTCTCTTATGTCTAGGAAAGGAATTTAAATCAATTTCCTTCCTTCATGTATTAAGACTCCAAAATCACCAGGTGGGTAGAATGGCTAATAAAGGGGTCGGCTTGATATGCATATTTTTAGACAAGGATAATCAAATTCTTGAAAATATTTGGATTCCTTAGCCCTGTTTGGTTTATAAAATTTACTTCTGCATATTATTGCTTGGGAAATTTGTAAGGAGGTATAGCTTCCACTATTTAGGCATTTTTCATGATAGTTACAAGCTAGGAAAGGAGGAACAAGGAGTTATGGATGTTGTCCTATCTTGGGAGAGTTCAGATATGTTTGTTGTAACCTCTTTTTTTATATATAATAAAAAAATCCTCAACTTTTTATGTTAAAAAAAGAGATCATTGAAAAATGTTGTTATTTTTTGGAGACCAACGAAAGAGATCATTGACAAATATTGTTATTTTTTCCAAAAAGGGTAAGGGCCTGACAGGTTGTCTCAGGCTCCAGGCTGGTGAGCTTCTCATGGAATCCAAACACTTAGAGCCCCCACCTACCCTTTTCACTACACATTGATTAACAATGATAAGGATGGGATTTATAAACACTAAATATATCAACTTCGCTATCAATGTGGGACAAATCCTAGACACCAACTCAATCTGCATCATTGGTTACCAGATCTGACGATTGCCAAGTCTCCTGGATGAATTGTCCTCGATATTTCATTTCATCGATCACCCATTCCTTCATCATGCGAATATCCTTCTTTGGGAACTCCTCAATGAAACCATGAAACATGACCTGAGTTCCATGACATGAGGTACAAGTACCTGAATCAAAGGAATTTGTTCTGCAATGCCACCAGGATTTACTAAAATTCTGTAACATTTCAATTCATAGAAAACATTCACTGCTGCATCAAAAAACTTTTCTGAGTTTAGAGAAGTTAGGAGTGAGTGATCCTTATGAAAATTATGCTCCTTAACTACTGACCGATATTCATATAGAGTGTTATCAGGCCTAATGGAGAGTTTGCTTAATTTTTTATCAAACTCTAAAACTAGCTTAATCAACATGCAAACTCTTTACAACAACGTGCATTCCACTAAAATCTCCTATCCTCATTCCAATTTTTCAAAATGATTACCTTCGGGATGGAACTGGAAAATTCTTGCGTGAGGTACAAAGAAGTTGATAACAATTAACATAGTTAACACTAACACATATGTAGTTAGTCCATGTAGGGAAGTTATAGGAACACATTATCCATATACTTCCATATTTGCTTTTCTAAGGGTACCATGCCATGAATTAACGTGGATGTTTACCATGAGAACAAATTGTCAATGCAATTTCATGAAGGGAATCTAAGAATTATATTTGACAACGATGTAAGCTATTGCATTCAATCAAATCTAGAAAGCAATAATTTTTGTCGAATATTTATATTCTCATACGGTTTTTAAACAACCAAAAATAAATTTAATTTTGATGGTAAATGTATGCCAACATAGTTGATTGTACGCCACATTAAATAATGGAATTCTATCTATGCATATGGGTATCCTTGAATTTATCTCTACCTCAACAAAAAGTGTCATTCTTATTTGTATCGTTGACTTCTTTATTAGGATTTAACAGCAAGGCTTCCACTTGTACACTAAAATTCTATCTTTAGTCCCTATCTAGATGTGAATGCTTAGTTTTCCTCTAGAGTATTGGCATGCCAACTTTGTTATTTCCATTAAATATGCGCTATATAACTTTGTTACCCTTGCTCTAGAGATGATAAATTTGGATACTACTTCGTGTACTTGTATTTGCAATAAGGTTGATTTGAACAAGTGTCTTTTTTAGGAAACCATTCTATATTGCAATGGTTTTACTGAAATTAAAATGTTGGACTATGAATGCATTTATTTTCACCATAGGGTATTATTTTGCACATGACCACTTGGTTTCCTCCTATTTGAAGGCTAAAGCTTCTTCCCATACTACTTCATATTGAAAGAAGTGTATAAATTGCAAAGACACATTATGGAAGAACTAATGAATGGCCCCTACTTACCCATAATTGACTTGGTATGCATTTCAAGTCTAAGGGTTAAGTAACACTACATGACGGTTAACTCAAAATAAACTCCAACAATGGTCTCATTTAATAACAGGATTTATAGATAAATTGATCTTGATAAAAGTATCTTCATCAAATGAATGAGATAGTAATACTAAATAATGTTAAAATATTTTACAACTAAATAGAAACTTAATTTAAATTTCTTATTGTAATTTGAACTCAATAACTCAAATTATAAATTTATAAGGGTGTGCATACTACTAAAGCTTACAAACATATACAATAACTCTTCTCCATTTGAACTTGTAACCCTTAATCCTTAAAAAACACAATACATATTCTTAGCTACTCAAATATACAATATCTCTCAAACTTTATAATATCTTGTGAGACATTAACTTTTACATTTGTAACATTTCCTCTCATATCGTGTGTTCTTGTGGTAGGGTTTTTTTGGCATATCAATTTTCACGCTGTGTTGAATATCTATGTTTCCCTTCCTGGAATTTATGATCAATTGGGGTTTGATGGCTTGGGAAAGGGGCATAAGAAGGAACTTCGTGTGCGCAGCCAAGGAAAATGCACCATGCACACGATAGAAGCAAAGGAAGATCGCGAAGGACGAAAAAGGGCCCGCGAAGGAATAACGGAGAAGTGCACGACAAAGGAAAGGTGAACGTAAAAGTGCGCAAGGGGAAAAGGACTGAAAAGCGACATATGCAAAATCCAGATCATGGCCGTATAAGACGGCATAAGCCTGTAGCTATGCATGTATGAGAAGATATTTGTAAGTCAGGTCAATAGTGCCTCATGTCAAGTCATGATCACCACAGCTGTGACCATAGGGGCGGTTGATGGTGACGGCTAACACACTGCCGGGATGTAGTTGGCCCTACGTGGCCATGTAAATTTGTGTAAATAGGAAGGATGCAATGGTTAGAGGGTTAGTATATAGGGTTTTCATTGATCCCTGCTTAGTTTTCAGTCGTAGTTTACTATTAAAGTGGTAATTGGTGGAAGGAGATGTTGATTATGTTGTAATGTCATAGCAATCAGAAGAGGAGTAGACTCAGGAAGAGTATGGTAGAATTAGAGGGGTTGTTGAGCCACGGATCTTACTACAGTGTGAGTAGACCACTAGGAGTAGGAGTAGAGTAGGAGAGCGAACCAAAGAGCATGAGAACTATGAGTCTGAACTTAAAGACATATCTCAAGATCAGTTTGCATTCCGCAGACTGCAAGGTGCTATATCCTTTCTCATGCCAGATGAATAGCACCTTGGTGGTTTTTCCCAGATGGGTTTCCACATTATTCCTTGTGTTCAAATGAATGATTGATGTGGTGAATGTTTATGTGATTGATTACTAGTTGTTTTCCGTATAATGTTAAATGTGGTTCAGTTTCTGTTAGTTTCTTGCAATTGGTGAATGGATGAACATAATGCCTTGCTGAATTGAAACTGTATAATTGTATATCATTCTTTAGAATTCTTGTTATGAATCCTGACTTAAGTCATAAAGCAGATTGATTTGAGTCAGCCGCATCGCACAAGTTGTGCTAGATATGAGGGGGAAAGGAAAGCTAGATCACGCATGATTACATACAGTTGTGCTCATTCACGTAGAACTAACTCCTCCGTCCAACCGCCCTACTTCCTTCGTTGAGATCCTTGGTTGCGAGCCAAGGGACTATACTTCCCTGATAATTGTAGAAACATGGTTCTAGCGGTTACCCATCTATGAGATATCTCAGGTGAGACTGCACCTACTTCACAGGTGTTGCCAATGGGGCTTGCTCTATCGGGCTGGTATCTCGGGTAGTTGTTGGATCGACGGGCTGTGCAGAACCTGGGTCATGTAAGTGGGGAAAAGTGGCCAACAAATGGTTCCATTTCCAGGACCCTTTTGATTAAATCGGGGATATGGTGTGGCACCCAATGAAGGAGGAGATAGAATCCTAGTTAGATGTTAAAATGCTGGTGTTTGCACAAGAAGAAAGTGCAGGAACACAGTTCAGCACAAAAAGATGGTTAGATGAGTATATATACTCTGATATTCACAAGATCTTCTTTGTTGAGTTCTCTATTATACTACATGAATGGTTGGTAGGATTGGCATCTAGACGGACCAACTACCAAACAAGGGAGATTACCGAGTTGAGCGACCAACTGGTTCAGGAGATAACTAGTGTAAGTAACATTGTCTCAAGAGATGTTGATTTTTGGGTGGATAGTGTATTGCAAGGGTATATTACTTAGTTTGCAGTAGATACTATAACTTCATATAGTGAAGCTGAATGAGATTTCTTCCAAGGACCATGAAGGAGATACTTATTGAGCATAAGTACATGGATAAAACTACTTGCTTATGAGAAGGGTCTTTTGCACATGGATAGTTGAGTTGTGTGTCTAGGAAGGGGCTATGTCGCTAACAAGCAGGTAAGACCATGGGGAGGAGTGTGTGGATATGTTTTCCAGAAGATCAAAACCTGAAATCAAGGTTGGATTCCTAAGGAGGGGGAGAATATTTAGATTAGGAAATATAAGGAAAACCGAAAAGGGCTGATGTAATCCTAGTTTGTTTGAAGGAAGAGAACACGAACTTTGGTCGTGTGAAGATGAAGTGTCTTATGACGAAGAGGAGGACTATAGCTCGATCTCGGAAGGACCTAAAGATCCAGATAGCTCTGATGAGGCCTCAGGGTCAGAGTAAAATTATATAACACCAGCTATATCTCTTGAGATGAGATCTAGAGTCTCATCCCCTGAAAGGACCTCTAATTCGGATAGCACTAGTCATGAAACTAGTGCGCTAGAAGGTGCAACTCATTTGAACCTTGCCCTAGAGAGCCTGAACACCAACCCAATGGCTGTGACAGACGTCCAGTTACCTACATTTAATGGAAATGGAATGGAAGACCCTGAAAAACATTGGTTCCTATGTGAAGCCGTGTGGATGGTATGTTCGGTCCATGGCGTTAACGTCAAGAAATTGCAGATGATTACGACCTTAAAGGGTTGCGACCTGGATTGGTTCATGAAATTTTGTGCTGCACCAACTGGGACACTAGAGAAGACCCTTGAGGAAATCCAAGTTGCAATGATCTCTGAGTTCATAAAACCCAAATCAGAGTCACAGTGTATTAATGAGATTAAGGAGATTAAACATGCGGTAGCAGAAACTGTATGGGATTTTGATCAAAGATTCAAGACACTGATGGCCAAAGTAAGCTTCCAAATGTCTAATGTGCCACATAAATAATGGTTTATTACTGCTCTGCTACCACACATTTGTGGGTCATTGATGCAGAAAAAGATTGAGTTGCAGACAAAAGCACTAGAGTTGGCGATGAAGCTAGAGGCCTCGCCTATTGCTGACGGTGCCGCAGGAATGGTACAGATTCAGTCGGATCTAGACAACCTCATGCTACAACTTCAGGATATCAATAAGGGAAAAGAAGGACAAGAGGAATTTTGGTGCACAAAATATAGAACGAATGGACACACCAAGGATAATTTTCCGACCTTCATGAATTATGTCGCATCCGGTGCACCTAACCCATTAAACATGCAAGAGCTACCCTGGTGTCATATATGCTAGTCAAGAGGTAACCGTGATGAATAATGTGTGTATTTTCTGAAGGTTGTTGAACATACACAAGCCTTGTACCAACCTTCACAGTTCCCATCTAATCAGTACCAACAGCTGTATGCACTTCAACAGCCATATGCGCAACAAAACCCCTATCAGCAAAACTACCAGTAGAACCAATACCCATAGTAGCAACTACACCCTCAGGGAAGGAGTGGTGGAAAATTTAGAGGAAAAGGTGGAGGAGGAGGATTTGGTAGTGTGAGAGGTCCAGTTACATGCGATAACTGTTGACAAGCAGGTCACTTTTCCAGAGATTGTTTGGATCCTACAAGAACATGCTCATATTGTAAGGGACAAGACCATAATGTTGAACAATGTCCTCAGCTGATTGCAAAGTTTCAAGCAAGAACTACTGTCGCACCTAACCCCCCACCAAGCCCAAACTTGAATGCAAATGCGAATGTTCAGATGATAGTGGCTAAACCGTGAGACCTGAACATTGCTGCCATAACAAGAGGAGATGCGATGACTGTAGTAGAACAAGAGAACCCACAAGAACAAACGTTGCCACAAGTGAGGCCGACAACACAGAAAAAAGAATCACTAACCAACCCAAAGAAAAAATAAATATTCTGGGATGTACAATCAAACTTCATAATCCCTGATGTATAATCAACTTCAACTGAAGTCAAGGACATGCCTGAATGATTCCAAGACCTATTGCAAAAGAAGGTTTCAGCTAAGGTTAGTAAGATAAGACCTCTTCTATCAAGTTTTTTGATGCTAATCCAAGATAAAGATGCTATTGCAGAGCTATAATCAATAATAAATGAGATCCCTATAGTACCACACATTGAAAAGAAGGTTAACCATTTGCGACAAAACTGTAAGACTGGCCGCAAATTGAGAATGAATGCACGATCGGTGATTATGACATGGACTATATCATTTTAGATATGGGGTTAGATGTCAATATCCTAACATTCCAGGCTTGGGAAAGCATGGGAAATCCACGCTTGGACTGGTCTCCTATCCAGTTGTGTCTTTCCAATCAAACGAAAGTACTACCCATTGGACGATTGAACAATGTCATTGTCGATGTTGAAGGCTTGCGCACATATGTAGACTTTGAGGTCATCAACATTGTAGATGATACAAATCCTTACCCTACACCACTAGGGATAGATTGGGCTATAGACAATCAACCAGTTATAAATTTCAAAAAAAGGATCCTCTCCTTTAAGGATGAGGAAATGAGAGTAGTCTCGCCCATTGATCCATTTGAGGGACAAAGATGTGTTGAACTTGTTTATAATGAGGGGCAGCTTGACTATCTCAATCAAAAGTACCATGTTACAGCTATGCACAAAGATCATATTAGTCTGATGGCAGATGGAAACCTAAGCTGTAAGTGCACGAGTTCATGCACGTTTGATTCAGGAGAGGCTTTAAATAATTGGAAATATAGGTTACATCAAGTCTCCATGAGAAGGTGTGCAAGAGTCACAAGGTCTATACGACGGGTGGATACTGAGTCAAGGGAGTTACCCACATATGAGAGTTTCATATACACTTTGGATATGGCGACCAAGACCTGCGATAACTCTGAGCAGCTGTGACAAGGAACCCAGCAGGTGGCGCATACAATTCTAAATGATGACAAACACCCTATAATTCATAATAAAATCCAGAAAGAAAAGGGTTGTATAGTCGAGAATATCAATGATTCTAATCCTCACCGACACAGCGTAGCTACTCAGCAAGACAATACACCTAGGGACGCAGAAGAGAACCTAACTAACTTTAGTGGTCCAAAAAGTAGTTGAACTAAGTAAAGATCACAGAGTAATACAAAAGCAATCATAGGATGAATCCATTGTACAAATCAAATATCTCCTGTAGGAATACCAGACACTCTTCCCTCTCAATGGCACAAAAAGAAAGGGAATGGTGGAAGACTTGGAGAGGATGAAGATACCTTTGCGATTGCAGACTAAGGAAACTCAACAACAGTTGTCAGCATGACATTATCAATATATCAGGGTGAATCCATCCACAGAAGGAAGAATTATCCTACACTATGATAGCAGAGTCTTCGTACACCAGTACAAACTAAATGCAACTTGAATAAGGCCATGTACCATCACACAAACTATGGATACAGGCATAACACAATGCCAAAGAATTCGATGGTACCCACATCGCGATTTTGGTAAATGACACTTGCCTAAAACCTTACTCTGACACATAAAAAAAAAAGAGCGACCAAAAGACATAAACTATTTTGTTGCAAGACTGCGACAAAACCAACAGAAAGCATGAGAAATAAACCGCCCAGTGGTCAGATCATCACATATACCCAAGCAGGCGACCTAAATTGTGCAAGAGACAAGACAACTAGGGGCCAAAGAATGCAAAAAATGAAGCAATGACAGGCTGGATAGCATTAACCAGCGGATCCATGCCAAAATATTTGTACAACTAGAGCAATTTCGTGGTATTAAATCAACGCAGTATGAGGAGCAAGGTGGTGTATTGTTAGCTCTCATCAATTGTCTTAGCACTAATTGTCATTACTAGTTTGACAAGTACAACGCGAAAGGCCAGCTATAGAAATTAATGGAGAAAACATTGGGAAAGGCAACCCGAGATCGTGATTAGATAATTTTTTTGTCAAATGATGATTGAAAGACACTGTCCAATATCTAAATATTCATTTCTCCATCAAGATAGTTTTATGTTACACATTGAGAGCACCAAAGCCGAGCCATTGTAGAACTGCATCCTGTCACTTGTATTCCATCTTGTTCAAGCCCATGGTAATTAACATTTCCAGTGAGAGTGAGGCTTTAGAAACCACTGTCATCTCTGGCTGACCCATTGATGAGGAAGTATAAACATAGTTAGTCAAAGGTCCGCAGCTGTAGCCCTCACCCGAGACCGACACAATGGCAAGAACAAGGAAGCCACAAACAATTCTAATCCCTATTTCGTGTCCTATGTCGAACCCAATCCAGGGCATACTAGTTATTCCAGGAAATTCATCTGCATGGCCACAGTTGAGACAAAAGAAATGTAAGGTTCCAGACACTCCAGGAGAGCAAGGAAAGACACCTGATGTTGACCAGGGAGATGATGATGAAGAGGAACAATTGCTACCACAAGCAGATCCACAGAGAGAATGGGATGACCCAAAATTTCTAGGATACATTCAACCAAGAAGACCTGGTGTAGTGCATGCAGAGATCCCAGTGAAAGAAGTGACCAATTTAATAGCACCATGGATTCGTGTCGACATACCCTTACTGCAGGAAATCCTCCCCACATTAGCTATTTTGAAGATCCACAGGTACGAGACTCGACGCAAGAAGGATTGTAGATAAAGGAATGCATGGACATAATCCAAGTCGTCGCATGTAATGTCAAGGTAATTAAACCAAAGGACTGGGCCGAGGGACTAGCCACTGCAGGCCTAAAAAACATGCTCTTCATGCCTCATTTCAGCCATAGCATACAATCCAGTACATATCTAAAGCAGTTACTGGTCTACTTTCATAGAGGATACTTATTCCTGGATCAGCCATGCGTAGTTAATGTTGAATTGATCGCGAGAATGACAGGACTCCCAAGAGAAGGAAAAGACCCTCTGCCTTACCTCACTAAGCATAATACCTAGGCCATTAAGTGGAAGCACAACCTTCAGCGTGAAGGACGGGGATACTTACTTGGGCCCATCCAAGACAAAAGTGTCCGGGTTGTTGCAAAGATTTTATCCTGTAAAATATTCCCTAAGGTGCTACCAACACAATGTTCGGCAGTGGTAATAGAAATTGTGGATTTATGTCCACAGGGAGAAAAATTTCAACTGGTTGTGGTACTTGCTAAACGCCATGTTTGAAGATGTGATGTTGGCACAACACCAAAAAGGTCATAAATTCTACTATTTCTGGTTACTAATTTTGATTTCCTTCACTTTCTAGGCTGACCCTCTAGACTATGTACAAATGGATGTCCCAATATCCTGTTTGGGGGAAAAATATCAGAATCTATGGGAAGACAAGGCTGACAACAAACACCATTAGTATAACAATGTGGTATTCTTCTTACACACAGAGGCACTGCGACAAGTTGTTCGAGAAACCCACAGGATCCGTGCCACAACTGTGCATAGGTACGCTACTTTTGTCAAGTTTGAAGCTGATATAGATAATATAAATCTCCTGCCTACAAAAGCACCACTTCGGCAGATACATCAAGAAATATTTATAGTAACCGACGATGATGTGGATACAATTGTCAAGCTGTGGCCTGATGTTATAGCGGATTTCACCACACTAGGTGAATCACACATTGTATGGCCTTCCCTTGTCCCACAGCAGACTCATTAGCCCCTTTGGACCACTTTATATATTTTGATGTTACCTTTATCATCCCAAAAAAACATTACAATATTGATATACGCGGCTTTTTCCCCGATAACCGCTTACA
>LPNX010396988.1:3125-86893 GCA_001517045.1 Pseudotsuga menziesii | reverse complement strand
GTGTGTGTGTGTGTGTGTGTGTGTGTGTGTGTGTGTGTGTGTGTGTTGAAAAAAGATAGGGGGAGGGGGGGTTAGGGGTTTTGGGAGGAACTTAGGGTGATTAGACCTTAGGGTGTGTGTGTGTGTGCATAGTTTATAATGACCTTTTTCTTTCATATTGGCTTCTAAGCCCGGATTTGGATCCTGCAAATTTGCCTATATTTGTCTCAGCTTGTGGGGATTCATGGATCCACAGATCCGATATGTATCTGGATTGGATCCACTTTGGATCCATCATGGAAACATATCCCATGTGAAAGGAAATGTATCCTGGTCTCATAAAACAGATCCTATGAAAAATAATAAAAAAATGAACTTTTCAAACTCTAGTGTCACAGAGATTATTTTGTTGCAGGTTAGGTAGTAGTGGAAAAAATCACCTCCTTTCTAGTTTCCAAGCACATGCTCCATTTCTCAAAGTTTTGGATATATTACAGCTACAACTGTAACATGTTGGACTTCATTACGATTTACTAAAATCTTCTTATATGTTTGTATACTATTGCATTCAAGAACTTATCAAGTTCCAGGTTAGAGAGTTCCTTTTGTTCTTTCGATGCAAAAATGATGATATACTATACTCATGATGGTTCTGAAGATATATCTTGCAAAAATAATGATATATTAAACCTATACATGAAAGAAAAAATAAAATTACAACACTTCCAGGTCTCCCCAAGTCTGAGCATAAAAAAAGCTACGAAAAGGCATAATTTTCAGGCCTGGAAGCATTCTGAGCATCCTAATTTCTTGTAGCAGTAAATCTGGGTGTATTACACATATAAACAACAATAAGAAGCATTATTTAAAAATATGGGCACATTTTGGGCAGCTTGTGTAGTGATCCCCTGAAGTGGAAGCCCTAAATCAATTTTTTTGTGTTAAAAAAGTATCAAATGACTAAGTGATCCATCCTCTCTAGCAGACAAGCCAGTAAACAACTACAAGTAAATGCAGCTAGAAATCTAATACATGATTCCCACTCTACTGCATGAAACTTTGGTGCACGAACCTGGCATCCTTCAATCTTGACTAGCACTAAATTTTAAATTAGTGAAGCTGTAAGGACTGGAGTAGTTCAGCTGTGATGATGGAGTTGATTGAGGAGCATTTTAATAAAGGTTTTGTTTCATTGCTTCAAAATTTAGACATCTCTTTAGAAGCATACCTAGATTATAAGATCATAATAGACAATCACATTGTAACAAGTTAATAATAAGGAAATCTAAGGTATTTCTAGCTCAGTTTTGGTCATACTCCTGTTTGCATGAATAGTAGTAGTGGAAATTCTATATTTAAATGCAAAAGTTGTGCCCTATATTTAGAAATCAGTATATTACTCAGGGATTTTGGAAGAAGAATTCTAGGAGGTACTGGAGATAGTTTTACCAGAAATAAACAATGGAATTGCGATATGCTTAAATTTCTGCAAGAGAATTTCTTAAACAAGAGTGTGAGAGTGTATATGATATTTAGTTTCTTTGATATTTTATTATTGTTCTATATAACGACATTACAAAGGAACGAAATCCAATATTTAAACAAATTGAGGAAACTTTAGCGGCCTAAACTAGGATCAAATTAACAAAAAGTATGCTTAAATTAAGAAAACCCAAAAATGTTTCCCATAACAGCTTGAATTGCCAGTTTCTTTAGAAATACTATAGGAAGTCGATAGCGTTGTTAAAGATTAAGCACCCTTGTAACCTAGGGTCTCGGGTTACCAGCTTACTACTGACCTTGCAGACAATCATCTTTACCAGATAAAAGAAATGGAATAGGAAGAAAGTCTTGACTTACCCGATTACCGACGATTGATCCAAGCTTGATATTCTCCTGCTCCTCTTCTCTCCAAAGCTTCCAGGGATGCACCTCTTTCACCTGTAAAGAGAAAATTATTCAAGTAATATCTCATGCATGTATATATAAGAGGTTATATAAACAATATATCATATATATACTCAAATACATTCATTAACCACAATACATGAAATAGACTCAACACAATGTTGGAAGAAGAATTCTCTTTATTAACAATTAGTGAATGCGATAAGAGTACAACCCAACTTTTGAGACAAGGACTCCTATGCAACCAAAGGAATCTGAGTTCTGCTACTCCAAGACTTCTGAAGATATACCACCAGCATAACTTTTCTCTCCAATGTTGATTTTATTAATACCCTCTCCAAGGCCTCTATTTATACTTTGGGAAATAGAGTGATTTCGAAGGTTGGGGTGGTTGAAACAGTTGGGATAGTTAAGGATTAGGGCCCAAATAATATCAATTAATCATGTTTTATATTTTTTAAGGTCAAACTAAGGTGCACGTGACTATTGATATAGGAAACCTGCATATGACACGCGCGTTGCTCAAAGGAAACCCGCGTTCGCTGATGTACGTGGGTTGCAATGTAGATAGTCGCGTACAGTACGTGAGTTACAATGAATATAGTCACGTATGCAACTCAACACTTAGAAAAATTATATAGCAAGTTGGTTTAAGGGTAAATGCATCCCAAGTCATGCCCACCTATAGTGTTTTCACAAACTTCAATCCTAATATGTCCTTTTGTGTACCAACATAAAGAATGTCGGCACTCAGATGCAGAAGTGCCATTTGGGTTGATAACAGATGCCCCCTAATGTGTGAGTTCAGAGGGAAACAATGGCTGAAATACATTATAATAATTTTCTTGGAGAACTCAGAGGGCTAGTGGAGCAGAGGAAGTACCTGAAACAAATACATAGTAATGTCATATACAAAGTCATATCTGAGGATGCCATGTTCAATATACTGGAACACTAGCTCCTTTACAATATTTCAGTACATCATATGATACAGGCTCAATACCACGTATATTACAAAGGTGGATCAAAGACACAATATACAAAGATCTGGAAACTGTGTAAGTGAACATAGCATAATCTTGCGCAACTTAGGCCATAGATATGAACCTAAGGTCTTCGTCAAAAATCCAAAAGAACTAGTACAATCCAGGCTATGTTAATAGATGTTGTTGAAGTCAAACATCGATAGGATTCAACAGATTTTCAACCAATAGGTGATAATTGACAACTGAAGAAAAGGAATTCACCAATAATGAAAGTGAATCCTAAGGTACTAACGTCAAAAAATCTAGGTCTTCATTGTCAGGAATTGCTGATGAGAAACCATAATGTGATGAGGAAGGCAATAGATCCTCCAATGGATCATGAGAGTGTTATGGAGAGAAATTCCTATGGCTTGGGGTACCACAACAGACAGCTTGACTCTAGAAATCAATCCTTTCCAATATGCAATAGAAATTAAATATCTAACACTAAAGGATTAGACCTCGTACCTTATTCTGGATGGTTGAAGTAGATCCCCGTTGAGGTTTCCAACTTCAACGTGAATTGATAGATTACTTCCTCAAAAACAAGTAAACAATACACACATACTATACATAATGGTGTCATATCTATTCTAGCATATATAATCAACAATGTAAATGCATTTGAAAACATCCATGGATAAAATATTCATTCAAACATACATTATTGGACAGGAAAATATATTTCTATTAATATAAAATCAAAGATTATAATGGATACAACCTCTGTCGGCACGTCTGTGAATCAGAGAAACTGAATCCCCCACTTGGGCCTCCACCACCTCAATCCTCCATCTCTCGATAGCAAGCTCACAAGCAAAAGGCAAGCTTGGGAAGAACACAAAAGTGCTCCAAGGGACAAAGGGATGCAGACTCAAGCACAAGTTCCGGGAACAATGGAATATAGTTTCTTTTCTCTCAATTCTCTCATATGCCTTCAATGTACCATAGAGTTCCTTATATAGTTTTTCAAAGGGGTGATGAAAGGTTAAATTTGAGGGATCTCAAGGCATAGGGAAGGCCAAGAGTCAAGTGAGTCGGATCCATATCAAGGAAAACTCCAAAAGTATTTGGATTATGCACACATCTCGATGTACACAGTTTTAGGGGTCAAACCCACGTATACATGTGATTAGGGGTTTAAAAGTCGTGTGTATCATTTTTCACATGTTTTTAGGGATGGTCAAGGAAACATCAAAGGACAAAAAATGGTCCAAGCAATCTAAGGAGTCTGCAGAGGGACAGGGGGAAGGCCATACAAGTGTGATTCACCTGGAGTGGTAGAATCAGCTATAACAGATGCCTCCTAATGTGTGAGGTCAGAGGGGTCATACAATGACCGAAACACATTATAAGTCCATCCCGGAAGTGGAGTGATGAAGAATCCCAAATGGAAGACCAGCCACCCAATCAGCATAGTACAATGATACAAATTTGCACATAACTGCAAATAGTAGTCCCAGATACATAAGATTACATTGTGTTAGAATAATCAACCCATAGTTTACCACCTTAGACATTAATTTAATTATTTTTGTCTTATTTTCCTAGTTCATGTGTCCCACCTTATGCAAGTTGTCATTTACCTATCCATAGTGTTCAAAATTGCCTTATTTGACTCATGTAGCACTTGGGAAACCGCAAGGATTCATTTTTTCTTTATTCCTTGCCTCCTAGGTGCCCTTCTGCTTTTTCTGCTTTATTGCCTGCTTTTTCAGTGTTTTAAGGCAATAGGAAAAGTTTGACTAGGTGAGGTGAACTAGTTTTTTGTCCTCTTCATCCTCCACTCTTTTCTCCTTGGAAAACATGTATGATTTTTCATTCCATCACTCTTTAGCTTGCCTAAGCCCTTTTTCTAATTCGTGAGCTCCATGACAGAATTGGGATCAGCTTTTTACACCTATGGGGGATTTGCTTAATTTTAGTAAGCCTGCTTTATGCTAGATTCAAATTGCTCCTCATGCATTCGAATCCCTGATGTAATTACTTAATACAAAAACCTATTATTTTATAGGGTTGGATATTATACACTGAGTTAATACAGTTTAGTGTTCAGCTCCAATTTCAGTCTCTTTTGTGAGTGATTTTGTATGATCAATTGTTAATTGTTGTGAGTAAAATTAATCTATCACTGGGTTCAATTTCCACATGGAATCAGAGCCATTGTAGATCGATTTCTCTCCTTTAAAATTATTTTGCAGGTTCGACATCAGTGACTGGGAGCCTTCTACTAACAGCAGGGACATATTTTCTAAGCTATGGATCAATCACAGAAAACTATCTTGACTCCCTTCAATTTATTTGAATGGAAAGTAGACATGGAGATACTGTTGAGAGCGAAAGGCGAGTCTACAGGGTGACTATGGCAACAGAAGCAGAGCTCAATGCAGCTGTAGAGAAGATAAAATGGCACAACAAGAGGGATGAGGCCTATTGGTCTCCTGTGTCTGAGTATTTCCAGAGACCTCCTTTTCCATCTTGATGGATTGACATCACCGAATGAAGTATAGGAGAATATTTCTGATCTTTTTGGAAAGACAGATGAGATGAGGGGACATCAAATCGAAAATGAGCTGATTTCTCTGAGTCCAAATAGCTTTGAATCCCTGCAGCTATATTTCTCCAAGTTCAAAGCACTTGTTTTGCAGCTGAAACAATGTGGGATCGAAAAGAAGGATGATCAGCTCGTCCTGGCCATTCTCTCGAAGCTAGGCCCTGACTAATCAGTGTTTGTTTCGACCTTCTATGCCAAAACACTGACAGCTCGAACCTGGAAGATGCCTAGCCTTGCAGATTTCATGGAATCTCTCACTTAAGAATAGGATAAGCTGGTGATGATGGGCACCATCAAACCATCCAAATATCAAGCTCTGATTGCTGGATATTCGAAGGTGGATTCAAAAAGCAAAAAGAAAGATAAAAAGCCACCTGAGAAAAAGAGAGACAAGAAACAGTCTCCGAAGGAGCCAGAAGGTTCCAAGAAGAACTACCAGAAGAAGAAAAACAAAGGTGAAATGAACAAGTGCGCATACTGCAATAAGGGCAATCACACTGAAAGCTCTTGTATGAAGAAGCAAATAGACATGCTGACCCAAATCCTGGAGAAGAATGGCATCTCCCTTCCAGAAAGCTCAAAGAAGAGAGAAGGAGGATCAAGTTCAGATGATAGAGAGAGAGTTCATGCATTGGTTGCTGGCACATCAAGCTCACCCAGTTTTATCATTGATTCTGGAGCTTCAAGACACATGGTTTCGACCAAGGAGGCCTTCTCCTCACTTGATATGTCGAAGGGGCCACCTATAGTACTGGGAGATGACTCTCTCACTGAATGTTTGGGCAAAGGGAGGATTGATCTTGATCATGGTCAGTTCAGCAATGTCTTGTATGTGCCTGGCCTTGCCTCCAACCTCTTGTTAGTGTACTAGATGACTCACACTGGGTCTCCTAAGAAGGTCATATTCTCCCCTGATGAAGTTGAGATCACAGAGATCTCAAGTGGTAGAGTCATTGCAAAAGGAGTTGCAAATCATGCTCAAAAGGTATACATGTTCTCACACTTCCTACCCTACTCAAACTCCTCTGCTCTTCTGATTCATGCTAATGAATCCAGCAAGATTTGGCCACCTAAATTACAAGTATCTTTCTGATCTTAGTGAAAAAGAGATGGTCATAGGGTTTCCCAAGATAAAATTTTCCAAAGGAATCTGCCAAGGTTGTATCCTAGGAAAACACCCAGAGCACAAATTTGAGAGAGCTAGTCATGAGAGAACCTCTACACCCCTCGAGCTGATCCACAGTGATGTTGCTGGCCCATTCCCTCATATGTCCATGAGTCAGGACAAATATGCATTGAATTTTATTGATGAATTTTCTAGGTATTGCTGGGTTTACTTCCTGAAACACAAGTCTGAAGTTTTTGGCCTCTTCAAAGTCTTTAAGGCTTTGGTTGAAAACCAGTCTGGGAGGAAACTGAAGGTCCTCATATCTGACAATGGTGGTGAGTATGTTAAGTCTAAGTTTATTAATTATTATGTAGATTTAGGTATTCATATGCAGCATTCTATCCCTTACACACCACAACAGAATGGTGTTGCTGAGAGGAAGAACAGATCACTGAAGGAGATGGCAACATGCATGATGGAGGCCAAAACTTTGCCACCAAAGTACTGGGCCGAAGCTATCAACTGTGCAGCCTATATTTAGAATAGGGTGCCTCATAAACATCTTGGTGGTATGACTCCCTTCGAAGCATGGAGTGGGCACAAGCCAGATGTGACCCATTTCAGGATTTTTGGCTCAAAGGCTTGGGCTAGAATTCCAACAGAGAAGAGGAAGGCTTTGCAGCCCCAAAGCCAAGAGTGTCTTTTTGTTGGATACTCTGAAGATTCAAAAGGATACAAGCTGATAAATTTGAGCACAAACAAATCCTTCATTGAAAGGTGTGTTCAGTTTGAAGAAGAACCCCTTGCAGCAGTGGAAGTTGGAGAAGCCTCTTCTCCACCTGAACCTCAGGAAGTAAGTAAAGAGTTTGTTGAACATGATGATTCTGATTTTCCTGATGGATATGAGTTTATTGTAGAACCTAACATCCATACAAGGCCAAAATGGGTATCCAAGACACTACATGCAGTAGGAGAGCTAGCTGGGGATCCCAATGACTCAAGGACGACTAGATCTCAATTTGAGAGTGGTCTGTGCATGAAGGATCCTATGTTTGCTGAAAAATGATATTTGATGGTGGAGTCTGATCCTCAAACATATGAAGAAGTAGTAGGATATCCAATATGGAAAACAACCATGAAGGAGGAGTTCAACTCACTTCAGAAAAGCAACACATGGGAGCTAGTGGATCTTCCCCCAGGGAGAAAGTTAGTCCAGTGTAAGTGGGTCTATAAGACCAAATTTGCTGCTGATAGTTCACCACTGAAGTACAAGTCCATATTGGTATCCAAAGGCTACTCACAAGTTCATGGCATATATTACAAAGAGACTTTTACCCCAGTGGCAAAGATGGATTCCATCAGGCTAGCCTTAGCCATTGCAGCCTCAAGGCAATGGGAGGTACATCACATGGATGTAAAATGTGCCTTCCTGAATGGAGATATCACTGAAGATATATATATGCAGTAGCCTCAAGGTTTTGCTACTAACCCTTCTCTTGTGTGCAGGTTGAGAAAGTCATTGTATGGGCTAAAGCAAGCCCCCAGGGCTTGGTATGCCAACATCGATAGCTTCTTTCTATCACTGAATTTTGTTCGGTGCAAATCAGATACAAATGTATATTTGAAGTGAGTTAATGGTTCATTAATGATAATTTTGTTATATGTTGATGACCTCCTCATTACAGGAAGCTCAAAGGATGAGATTGCTTCCCTAAAGGGTGCTATGAACCAAGACTTCTCCATGACAGATTTGGGGCTCTTAAGTCAATTTTTGGGGCTTGAGATTGCTCAAACCAAAGTTGGAATCAAGGTGCACCAGTCCAAATATTCCTTGGACTTGCTGAAAAAATTCAGAATGAAGGATTACAAAGCAAGCAAAACTCCTTTCCTTTCAGGAGTGAAGCTGGAAGAAGCTGATTCTTCACCTATGGTAAAAAATACACTGTATAGGATATTGATTGGATGTTTATTGTATCTGAAACATAATAGAACTGATCTTTCTTATGCAGTAAGTGTGACTTCTATATACATGGATCAGCCTCATGAGATCCATTGGAAAGCAACCAAAAGGATCCTTAACTTTGTTCAGGGAACAAGCACACATGGGATCTTCTACAAAGCAAAATCTGATCTTGATTTGATTGGATTTACTGACAGTGATTGGGTAGGTGATAGCACAGATAGAAATTCCACATCAGGATATGTGTTCATGCTTGCAGAAGGGCCAATCAGCTGGTCAAGCAAGAAACAGAGTGCCATTGCACTCTCATCTACAGAAGCATAGTACAGAGGAGTTGTTAATGCAGCAACTCAATGTTTATAGTTGCAGGGTTTACTTGGAGAGTGTGGTTTCAAATCAGAGTAATCAAATACCATCTACTGTGATAATCAAAGTACCATTCAAATCTGCAAAGATCCAGTTTAGAAGCAGAGAACCAAACACATTGAGATCCATATGCACTACATCAGAGAGCTTGTGCATGATGGCACCATTCACCTACTCTTATGTTCATCTTCAGAACAAGTAGCTGATATCTTCACCAAAGCATTTTGTGAGAAGAAATTCAGCAATCTCAAATCACTGCTGGGAATTGCTGATCATGCTGTGAAGCCTGAGTGAAGACAAGATTTCCAAATTTTGTTTTACAGTCCATGTTTAAGGGAGGATTTTCCCAAGTTGGTTTTGCCTCTTTCCTTGGTTGTATGGACATGCAGTATGTAAAGGGTGACTAAGCCTTGTTGATAGGCCCTATAATTTTCTGATATATTATTCATAAGTCAGGCTTAAGGGGGGGTGTTAGAATAATCAACCCATAGTTTACCACCTTAGACATTAATTTAATTATTTTTGTCTTATTTTCCTAGTTCATGTGTCCCACCTTATGCAAGTTGTCATTTACCTATCCATAGTGGTCAAACTTGCCTTATTTGACTCATGTAGTGCTTGGGAAACCTCAAGGAATCAATTCTTCTTTATTCCTGGCCTCCTAGGCACCCTTCTACTTTTTCTGCTTTATTGCCTGCTTTTTTAGTGTTTTAAGGCAATAGGGAAAGTTTGACTAGGTGAGGTGAACTAGTTTTTTGTCCTCTTCATCCTCCACTCTTTTCTCCTTGGAAAAGCATGTATGATTTTTCATTCCATCACTCTTTAGCTTGCCTAATCCCTTTTGCTAATTTGTGAGCTCCATGACATATTTGGGATCAGCTTTTTACACCTATGGGGGATTTGCTTAATTTTAGTAAGCCTGCTTTATGCTAGATTCGAATTTCTCCTCATGCATTCGAATCCCTGATGTAATTATTTAATACAACAACCTATTATTTTATAGGGTTGGCTATTGTACACTGATTTAATACAGTTTAGTGTTCAGCTCCAATTTCAGTCTCTTTTGTGAGTGATTTTGCATGATCAATTGTTAATTGTTGTGAGTAAAATTAATCTATCACTGGGTTCAATTTCCACACAATGGCCATGAATAGGCATGATACAAGATATCACATAAGTGGTCATCGCCACGTACAATATACATAGATCAGAATCTCCATGATGAAGATATACAAAGGCTCATGATCTCCATAATGGCTGAAGATATACAATGGATCAAGATCTCCATAACAGCTGGAAATGTCTGACATATACTGGAATCAAGTCATGAGAGCTGAAATATCATGAACACTGGCACAATCAAGGAGGTAGCATATAAGAGATTCCACCAATTTGGAAGGTCTTCTACACAAACCGCTACGAGTACATGTCCTACTATGTGAATAGAGGTGTCGAGGTCAAACATAGTAGTCCATAGTCTGATTACTGGTCATTAAGGTATATTGTTAACAGATGCGAGATCACCCACTGATAATGAAAATGGGAATCAAGGTACTAGAGTGAAAACTAACAAGTGTGAATAAATGTGTTGAGGTTAAACACTTGAAAGGATCCATCGATCAGGGGACATTGATGTATTCCCAAAGACTGTCGATGGCGAGAGAACCTGCCACTGATGACTGCAAGTCTCAAGGAACTCAAAATGACTCTAGATTCCAATCCCAGAAAAAATTATCTGAAGTTGATGGGATGAAATCCGCTGGAAGGAGGGCATTAAGGCATCCCCCATCATCCAACACAAGGTACTCAACAAAGTTGTATAATGTGGAAGGACTCGATCATAAGGTGCATAAACCAGTACTTGTACCAGGAATGGCTGACATGCAAAGTCAAGATAATTGAGGAATGGCCGACTCAGGTTTCAATTTCCTTCTAACAAGAGCATAACGGCATATGGTGACTGAATAAAGGCATCATAGACTCGATATACATACTGGGACATCTTTGCGACACAGGAGGCATCGACAGAGGCTCCATGGGGATTGGAAGCTTAACCAGTAGGTGGAGATAAACTCAAATAAAGGAGTACAGCTCCTAAAGTCAAACTATAAACCCAACCAATGGATGTGATATAAAGTGCTCTGTTCGAAAGTGACATGACTCAACAGCTACCAAAGATAACATATTTCCTTGTCCGGCTTTTTGGTTTTTTGATTTTTTTGGACTTTTTCAAATATTTAAAAAGCTTGAAAAAGAATAAAACTGCTTTATAGTTATAGACTAGGAGGAGATGAGTGTCATAGGGGCAAACAAACTAGTTCCAAGTTGTGGAACATACCTATGCTCAATGCAAGGACATGTGTAGGATATCGACACTCGAGGGAAAATCCCCTCCCAGTAAAAAGGGAATCAAGCTACAAAGGATATAAAAGATGGCTCTGCATGGCTAGACATGAGACAAGTTCAGGCTATATGGCTGAAACTCAATGTCAGGGAAGCCGACATAAAGCTCAATAAGGAAGAAAAAGCTCATGATAATGCAATTACAACTTGACATACGGGAGTCCTGAGGGAAATAGGCCAGCAAAAGATCAAGAGGAGTATGAGGCTCTTGCGAAATGTCATGGAAGTACTATACAATGGACTCCCACACCCTAAAGGACAAAACATTAGCATGGGCACCAAATGTAAATAAGGTGCTAACTAGGGTACCCATGTAAGGTCAAGCTCTATCACTCATACCATGCCACTTCTAAAATAGCAAGAAGGTTCCATGACATAATAGAGTGGGTTCATACCTAAGGTTATGATGAAATGGTCATAAGGCCATGAAAAATGCAAACGGTGATGAAACCTAACCTATATGCCAGTTTAGATATGATACATGAGATCGGCATGAACAGACCAATCCAACGGCTGAAACGACACTCAAAAAGGTCTCCTACATCATGAATTAGGTAAAAAACGGTCCAAAATGATTAGAAATTGTCGAAACTATAGGAAAGGGGTTAAAATTTTCAAAATTTTGAAAAATTTCTATAAATAGTAAAAAATTCAAAACATTATAAAACAATTGAATTTTTTACCCAATAGAGCTCATATTTTCAACACTGAATTCTAAGAGATCCAGCTGGGGGAATCGACTACCGTTTCTTCCAGGTACTTACCCATGCTCTTCTCTTCCATTTTGATGCAATTTTGATCAAATTCCATGGTCATTTGAGGTTTCTAGGCCAAACTAAAAAAGGAGATGCGGCCCACGTGGAAATCAAAGGTTTTTCCGTGTATAGAGATGGATATACGTGGAAAATGCCCTCACAGTCGCGTACATACATGGTTGTTTGGCAAACAGTCACGTATGCGGCTACGCATGAGGCTTTTCAAGTAATCTAATGGGAAAACTAGCAATTTTTTGTGCAGGATCGTCCTAGAATGGAGAGAGCATGAACATGGTGAGGTAGAGGAGGTAGTTAGGGCTGATCTAATGGCTCAACAAGCTCTACGTGCATGTGGAGTCTATGAGTTTTGGTGTCTTGGTGGCTTGAGGGCCAAACCAAGACTATTGCATATGCTGGTGGATTACTGGGATCCAGAATCTGAGTCCTTCTAAATAGATGGGATGTCCCTCACGATAGAGGTAGAGGACATATACTTTATTACTATAATTTCCCAATGGGGGGAAGTAGTGAAGCTTCGTTGTCATGGTGGGCCCGGAGGTGGCCTGAATATCGATGAGTACATTGCGGTGTACTGCTCTCTAGACACAGAGAAGGTGGGGAGTCAAGTCCCGACCAAATCTATATAGGTGTTGGGCCTAAAGGCCATACTATTGGCATTGGGAAGGATAGAAGTCTTGGCTTCACTCCACCAGGCCTCACGGCCTTTGATGTTCTATCCAGTGGAGTGCATGAGACCCATGGTCTATGACTAGATCACTACACTACTGAGCAACATGAAACATCAGCTCAGTGAGTGTAAGGTGGGTAGAGTGCGGAACTTCAGGTTCAGCAGCATATTGAGCATGTTTTTCTTCAAGCGTGTTCCAGGATTGAGCCCCAGAGTTGACGTTCCTCTTCACAAGGTTTGAGATCTTTCCCAACAGCATTGGGTAGATGCGATACGTATATTGGGGGGAGGTAGCTGGGTGTCCAACCCCTATCTAGCTGACTTCTTTTCATGGTGGCGATGATAGATAGTTTCCATCGATGACTACCCCTATGCGGGGATTGATTTCCGGGGGGACCCGGACATGCCGCTACCACCAGGATCGGCATATGGTGACATAAGTAATGAATCTCGACCCTCTCTTTTAATTTTTGAGTTATTTAATTTTTTTGTGTTTTCTGATTATATGGAATCAAAAGACATATTTTTTTGTGACAATACATAGTGACATCTACCATTTGTATGCAGATGTGGGACCATGGCGGCCTGAAGGCTTCCCTCGTCACAGATGGAGGGGAAGATGATATGATATCACGGGTGTGGATGTGGAGCGGATGCTCCAGAGAATTCATACCAATTTTGTGAGGCTGACACACAGGGTTCCCATGGCACAAGTCGACGACTTTCTTGCGGCTATGCAGCACTAGGTGGTGGGTGTACCATGAGCATGGGTGCTATTATTCTGACAGCTAGCTAGAGCCGTAGTGACCTTCCATGATCACAAACCCCCTCCTCCTCTAGGGGCTTAGATACTTGGGAGTTATACATTTTGTATTACTGTGTATTATATTTTGGTGGCTCGAGAGCCCCATTTTTGTATCATGACACTATGTATTACCACATTTTGGATGTTATATAATTTTTTTTATGGTGATCGATTTATTTATTTACATGTGTAAAAATTTGTGTTTGTGATGAATTTATTGTGTATGAAACAAATGCCAATCTAACACGTAGTTAGTATATGAGTCAGCAACTTGATTATTAATTCTTGGAATATGTATGTATGTTATATTGTCAAATTTCCATTCTAATAATCTCACACGTAAGAATCTTCTTAATAACGTCGGATCTCTAACATGGTACAAACCATTAAGTTGGGACACTACTAACTCTAAATCAAGACGTACCTTAAGAGAGAGAATTCCATGTGAAATGGCATCTCGTAGAAGCTCAATAACGGCACTATACTCAACAACATTGTTGGAAGATGGCTGCAAACATACGCCTCCTGAAGAAAGTACCTAACCCAAAGGAGTATAAATCACCCAAGCAACAGAGGCTGAGTGTTGAGTGTGACGACTCGCACCATCCGTGAATACTATGTAGGTGGAATATTCCATTGACATCTGCCAAAAGAAATAGAATCTAATCACAAACCCGATCATGATAAGAAAAATACCTAACTATGCAAAACTATACAATAATATACAATAACCAGCCTTGGCTGAGAATCATGCATAGTATTTCTTGAGATAGGACCAAGTCTCCCTCACTAAACCTCCTTGGACAGAAAGACTTATCGTATTGGACCTTTACGCGATGCTTATATACTTCTAGAGCCACCAAGGCATCTCAACGCTGCTCATCAAGTTGCTCAAGGTGGACCAAACGCTCCTCCAATGGTGAAGTGTCTGGTAAGAGTTCTATGGCTAGCTTCAAAGAAGGAATCTCGTATTCAACCGAAAATATCAACTCCACTCCATGTACAAGTTGATATGGAGAAAAACCCATGGCAGTCTTAACGGAGGTTCTATATTCCCACAAAGCAAGATATAACATGATGTGCCAATTATTCTTGCTCTGTGTGATGGTTTGTTGGACAATGGATTTGAGTGATTTATTCACTGCTTCTACCCATCCATTCGCTTGAGGGTAGTAAGAGGAGGAATTCTCTTGCTTGTACCCTAACTTTGATGCCAACTATTCCATCACATGATTCTGAAAGTGCGAGCCATAGTCAGTGACAAGCTCTTTTGAAATTCTGAACCGAGTAATAATCTGGTTGAATACGAAGTGCGTGGCTGTCTCACTGTCGGATTTAACTGTAGGCATAGCTTTAACCCATTTCATGAAGTAATCAACAACCACTATGATATGATGATGCCCTCCAGTTGAAGCTGGGTTGCAATCCATAAAATCAAGCCCCCACTTAGTGAAGGGACTGGCGGAGATGATGAAATGTAACAAGGCAGGTTTCAAGCACATATTACATGCGAACACCTAGCAAGGGTGGAACCTCTTGACCGCACCTACACAATCCTTAAAGATCGATGGCCATAAATAACCCTCTCTTAATATTTTTTGGGCTGTAGAAAGCCCAGATAAATGACCACCACACGCCCCTCCATGGCAATCATTTAGCATTACCTCAGTCTCTTCATGACTTAAACAACATCATAAAATGGAATCTACCCCACGGTGGTACAAAGTGTTATCCACTATGAGGTAATTCTTAGAGACGTAATGTAATCGTTGTCATTCATCTCGTGAGAGGTGAGTAGGGACCTTCAATGTTTGTAAATATATAATGATATCCCCATACCATGGGTCTAAAGTTGAGATTAAGAAGATGTGTTCATCGATAAATGTATCTTCACAAACCAACTCCTCATCCTCACTTGGGAAATCCGATATAAGCTCTGCAAAAATTAACGACTTCTTCGATTTTACCGAAACAAATTCGAGATCGAATTCTTGCAAGATGACAATCCATTTATTATATTTTCCCCCAATCATCCTTCGAGTGAGGATGAATTGAAACATATTGACATGGGCTACAACCAAGGTTTGGCGAAGGAGAATATAATGTCTCAACTGTTGAACCGCATGTACGGTAGCTAAAGCAAGCTTCTCAACATGAGAATAACGAATCTCTGCGTCAATACACTAGTGGAAAATGAGAGATTAGTGACTAGGAGACCACAAATTTTGGTCACCATAGTTTTTTCAAGGGATAAATGACCAAATTTGATAAATTTAAGTGAGCTAACTAAAAATGACCAAGATAAATGACCACTTTTGGTCACGGGATAAAAACCAACTAAAAAAAACCAAGATAAATGACCAAATTTGGTCACGGGATATGTAGACTAAACATGATCACATAACAATTGGTCATTTATTTGGTCATTTTTAGTTGTCACTCTGGCAATGCAAAAAATTACAAATTTGACAATGAATTTGTACATTTTACTAAATTCTTCCCAAAGTGACCAAGCTCATCAAACGATGTCTGATTATTGTATTTTCCTAATCCAATTTATGCATCTTCTGTACCCATTCCATGTGATTTATGACAATCCCTTGCTTCGGTCTATCTCCAAAACATTCTAGCATAGGTAAACATGCCTTCTTGAACCTTTCTTTTATCATGACCACGATATTTGCCAATGCAGTTTCCTCCTTCAAAATCTCTCTCGTAGAAATGGACAATTAGATTCGGTAATCCAACGCATGGAATGGATGAGAATGACATTGTGGTTGGATTGAATTCCAGTAACCATGGCCTCATAAAATACCTATGTTTCCCTAGAATGACTACTACATATGGCTCAAAAGCCCCGCGATAGTTTGCCACGAATAAGTGAAAATCAATTTTTTTGTGGAAAAAAAGTTTAAAATTTTGGAAAAAATGAAAATGTCCTTGATGATCATCGCTATAGTGATGCATAGTCCATAACGTCGCCATAGCGATGGGCGTTCATTCGTCTCCCCTTGTTTAACAACAAGTTTTATTAGCTTATAACCTCAACTATTTTATTTAGCAAGCCTCTAACATGGTCATATTTAATGTTTATTAAACTTAAAATACTTCTTTTATTAATTAAATTCATTAATAATCTATAATATCAAAGTAAAATAATATCTTGTATTAAATTAAAATATTTTTTTCAATATTCATTTTCCTAAAATTTCAACCTATCTTTATTTATTTAAATCTTTGTTTCTACCTACTTGTTCATATCCATAATAATATTGTTATATAATTATTCCTTTCCTTACTAATATTCCATAAAGCTGAAAATAACACTATTTCATAATCCCTTCTAACTCGATCATGGTCAAAATTCAACTTCACTCAATCCTTTATAATTCCTCTTCTTACCTTTCTTAAATTGTCTTTTGAAAACTTGCGAAATTCCAACTTCACTTAGCCCTTTTTAGGTAGCTTGTGATACTCCTCTCAAGGATGTGTCATTGTCCTTCGGTGTTACTTAAACTTATTTTATTTTATACAACAACAAAGGATATCATTTTCATTTGGATTTTAATTAAAGTTTTGGACTTATCACTCATATATAATGATCATTGTGGCCTATTAAAATGAGTGATCAATGAGTATATTATAAGGCATCCGAGTGTAAAATATTAAGAATCAAAGTCAACAAACAAGGGTCCATAAGAATACACCTCAAAGACATTATAATGCATTGTTTTACGTCTATGTTTCATTTAAATTAAGAATAAGTTCGGGTCCAAAATTATTCTCACATAACTTGGAATTTGAGTGTAATTCAGTAACAAGATCTGGTCATGCTGACTATAGAGAGGTTCAGAAGTTGAATGACTTTCAATTACTTTTCCTTCACCTCATGAGCCGATTCATGTTTTTGGGTTATGGGAAATTTATTTTGGTCCTTTTGGAATTTTCGAAGGTGGGAATGGATGCGATATTGGGCATCTTTGGGTTGGGACTGACACTCCATAAAGGCTGAGAGCAACGAGTTCTACTTGGAGGATGTTAAGTACTCAATTAGCAGCGGGAAGAAGCTTGTAAATGTGCATATATGGTTTGAACTACTTCTTTGGAGCTTATTCCAAGGTGGGTATTAATTATTTTCTTCTAAATGAGAAGTTTATTTGAAAATTTGGGTTTTTTTTGGTTAAAAGGGTATCTTAAGATTAACCATCCGTAAGATGGGTGTTGAAAATTCTTGTTTTTTTGATGTCCAGGTATTGAAAAATTATATCTCTGTAATATGGGTATCTGATAAATCTCCTCTCTTAGATGACCGGTTACTGATTAATTCTGTTTCTGTGATGGGTATTTGAGAACATGAAATTTTGTAAGGAGAGCTTAAAGAATTTGTCTTGTTTAATATTTGAAATCATTACTTTTTCAATATATTGGACAATGGTATGGGTTGTAATACGAGTATCATTGGGAATTGTATTACCTAAGTTGTAAAGGGTTGATCACAGAACAATTTACCTAAGCTAGGAGGGTTTAATCCTGAAAGATCAATGTTGTCTTGCTTGTCAAATCCTCAAACTTTTGATTGAGAATTGGGTCTTATAGCTGGAAACAGTTTTCCTTTTTGTGTTGGGTATAGAAAAATCAGTTGCAGAAAGAAATGGCAGACCACGGACTATATTCTTTTGTGTTCTTTTCAATAAATAAAATGCACCATGTGCGACATTTAGTTATTATCACAATCAACTGTCTGGCCATTGCAGGATTCCTAAGCCGTGGGTAGAATGCCGATTTCAAATAGGCATGAGTTAAGCTTGAGCCCTAAAATTTTCATATTCTCCAAATGATTCCCTTGATCTCTTTTGTTTCACTGCATAATAAATCATTCTGGACATTATTGTATATTTCAGAGATGAATGCTTATAGTCTGGAAATTAATGGAAAGGATGCACATTTCCCATAAAAAATAAATGGGAAGGAGAAGAGGGTTGGGTGAGTATATCCTAAATGGTTTAATACCGATTCCATTTCTATCACATTTATGGATTCTTAAATATCGCACTAAACAATCTATTTTGAATAGAATTACTGCACTTCACACTTCACAGGTTGTTTATTTATGTTTACCAGGTTTTGACCTCGCGTCTTAGTGGATGTTTCAAAAATAGATATGAGTACCACTGTGCTGGAATTTAAGATATCAATTCCTATTATGATTACTCCAATAGCCCTGCAAAATATGGCTCATCCAGACGGTATGCATTCTCTATCTTACTTGATTATTGGATTTTTATTTTATTACAGAAATTTTCCCAATACTGACTTGGCCCGAAACTTGGCTTACAGGAGAGTTGGCTACAACAAGAGCTGCATCAGCTACTGGAACACGAATGGTTTGAAATTCAACCTTTTGTTTGTAATATGTGCTTTAAGATCAGTGAGGTGCCATGATTTCAAGTACCGATTATTGTCAAGTTTTTGCAAGTTTTGTAGAAAATCGTTATAGACTTGGCTCATATATAAAAGGGACAAGATGGGCTAGATTAAAATCAATAGATTTTTCTTTTTCATAATACTATTATTTTCTAAATGTACAACTAAGCCATTCAAGGGAACATTTGGAATTTTATGCCTGAATTAGCACCAGATACTTTGAGTCTAACTAGTTATGAGACTCCAGTGCCACATAACTAGTTCTCAAAATAGAACTGAGATATTGTGTGTCTACAATTATCAAAGAAAATTATTGAATATGTTGTGATATGCATGGATGTGGCAGAGATATTAATATTTTGTCTTTATGAATGAGTGATATCTAGGTAGATCCATATGAATACTACGTGTTGTTGCAATTATTTTACCATGTTTCATGTTTGAGCAATGGCTAGGAAGATTGGTTTATTCAGTTGATTTAATGGAATAGAAAAAGGACATACAATTCTCTTTGTTAGAAGCTTGGTGTATTTCTTTCATATATTCTTTTGGCATTAATTATTATTATGTTTCATTTTTCTAACTAGATGTTATGGTATCTTAGACACTTGCGTCATGTGCTACATCAAGTGTTGAATATTTTTACTCCACTGGACCAGGCATTCTCTTTTTCCAGCTATATGTAGGTTTTTTATATCCATTTCCATGCTCCCTAAAGTTTCCTGTGTATGACAACAACAAGGCTGTCAAATAGTGCATTTTGTTATTGGGAAATAGGGTATTCTAAGGTGATTACACATGCAATTTAAAATTAGGTTCATGTTTGGTGATGTCATGTCCACAAGGATAGATATGTGATTGCACAACTTGTTAGAAAGGTAGAGAATGCTGGATTCAAAGCAATTGCACTTACTATAGACACTCCTCGACTTGGGCAGAGGGAAGTTGACATTAGGAACAAGTATGGGATTGAAAATTATAAAGATGTTAATAATGTGGAAAAGTTTCTGTTTCTTAAAATAAAAAATAGGTTACTCTGTAGAAATAATTGTTGTGTGGCAATGACTCAAAATGTCCTTTAGGATCTGAAAAACATGTAGCACAAATGGGTCAGTAGGTTTTATTGATTCCTTCCACCTGGTTATAAATCTTAGACTTCAGCATTTGTCCCTCACTTATATTTTTTGCTTCATGTTTTGCTTGCAGATTCACATTGCCCTCACATCTGACTCTAAAGAATTTTGAGGGCTTGGATATTGGTGCATTAGAGAAGGTATTTTCTTGAGCACGCGATACTTTGAAATTGAATGCCAATAATTGGAACGACTCTTATTCTAGATTTACATTTACCCGGATATATGAAGCACGGAGAGGAATCCAATTTCTTGAGGTGTTCATTTTTTTATCATTTGGATCTCTCTCGGTACTTGATAGATATAGATTTAAAAAGGATCTATGCTAGTTTATTTATTTTTTATTTAATTCAATATGTAGTTTATATTTTTTAATATTTTATTTAACTCAATATGTAATTTACATTTTTCATTTTTTACTTTTTAATATTTTTTTATTTCTGTCATCTAGCATAACGTGACTAACATGACAGGATCTCCCCAATGCTGGGATGGAGAGCACCTCGCTTCTCTCGGAACAATCATGGTTTGAAATTCAGCCTTTTGTTTGTGATATGGACTTTAAGATCAGTGAGGCCCCATGATTTCAAGTATGGATTATTGTCATGTGTCCAACTTTGCAAGTTTTATAACAAATCGTTATAGACTTCTCTCAGAAATAAAAGGGACAAGATGGGCCAGATTAAAATCAGTAGCTTTTCCTATTTCTTAATAGTGTTCTTTTCTAAATGTACATCCAAGCCATTCAAGGGAATTTGGAATTTTATGCTTGAATTAGCACCATATACTGAGTCTAACTATTTATGAGACTCCAGTGCCACAGAACTAGTTCTCAAAATAGAACTGAGATATTGTGTGTCTACAATTATCAAAGAAACTTATTCAAATCTGTTGTGATATGCATGCATGTGGCAGAGCTATTCATCTTGTATTTATGCATGAGTGATATCTAGGATGCATCTTGAGTCATTTAACATGCAAATGTTATTTTCTGTAAAGTTTAAACTGGTTTCCTCATATGATGCATCTTGAATATTGTTTACAAACTCTATACTTGTAAATGTAGACATGTAAATGTTATAGGACTCCTTATTAAATGGTTGTGAGAAAAGCAAGTGAAGGAATCATTGAGTAAGTTGTAGACAAATTTCAGATGGTAGATTCTGTGTGAAATTAGCTTCAACACATGCATGGTTGTTTGGCATCATTGATCTCACCTTTATTTTGTTTCCTACCTTTGATCAATTCAAGTCCATGATTTGATCGATATACGTAAACTATGGCATCCTTGGAAACTCAATCCAAAGGGGATACCAGTGTTAAAATGCATCCTCAAAATCATCCTCCCCAGGCTGTACATAAGCCATGGCCACTACAACATCCATGTTCCATTCAACGACATATCCCAAGCTGCACCCTGGGAGCCAAAATACACATAAATGTAGTCTTTCTTGCTGTCATTGAATTTTTATGTAAAGTTATAATGTGCTGTAATAAATTGGAACATATCAAACAACATGCCTGTTGAACTTTACTATGCAAAAAATTAAGCTGATTGTCGTATATCTTTAATGAGTGCTCAGTTTACATGATGAAGTGTATACATGAAATGTTGACAGACATTTATTGAACTTGATCATTGATAAATATTAAAAACATTACCCACAAAAGCATGTCTAATGGAAAGCAATGAGATGATCGGGCTTGTAGTAATGTGGAGACCTTGGTTCAAAAACCTCTGTGGGTGTGGTTGCCCATATGTCCTCGTAAATATAAAAAGTATTCTACAAGGAAAAAATATTATAAACACTTGACAACTTGTAAGTTCTGGTCGAGACTTCCAAGGAAATACCGCATCATTTGTTCAAAGGGCATTTTGTCGAATGCTAATCTGACCTCAGTTGAAAGAGTTTTGCATCAAGGTGGAAAATTCCTCTTTCAAAGGACTTTTGGCGCTGAAGAATTTTTCCAGAGGCTGTGTCAAACATCCTGCATAGTTACTTAAAAACAAGAAAACATATATAGTGTTAAGGTCTTGAATCTTTAGAACATGCATTGTCAGAAGGTTACTAAAAATTTCTCAATTCATTCTAAAGTTCTTGTGGGTCAGGAAAGTGCAATTTGAGATCTCTCTTAATTACATTTTGAATAAAATCATAATGCTGTTTCTGGTGTTCTCTGTGAAGTTGTTGTGGCTGACTATTTGGGTAATATATTGTGGTATTATACTATACAGAAATAAAGTTCTACAACACAGTTTATGTAAAGGACACCATGCTTATTACTTTGCTGCCATATCAATACTATTTGTGAAAAACTTAGATTTGTTGTAACCAAACCAGATTTAGGCCAATTCAGAGTGTGCTCTCACCAGCTTGTGAATTGAGACAAATCATTACATTTTGTAGTCAGAGCGAATTTTCTGGTTGTGTCACTGAAGGAGGTTGAGTGAGAGGAGCACCTCATTTTCATATGTCCTATTTACTATGAGATCATAGGGAGTTTCCACTGATTTTATTGGGAATTTTGGGGTTCTTTCACTAATTCCCCTATGAATACCATAGAGTCCTAGCCCTTTTAATGGGCGATGTGTCAGGACAGGATTCTCAATGCTCAAGGAGCTTCTCAAATAGACTTCATTGGTTGGATATCTTTTTTCTTGTTTTCTTTCTATTCGGTCTATTAGTGGCAGGCCGTGACGAAGAAGATCAGTGAGACCATAGACCTCTTCTTGATCTTCATCTAGCTGACCCACTCCCATGAACCTTTTGAGGAATTCTGGTTCTTGATCTCAGCAGAGGTCAAACCTTATCTCTTGCTACATGCCGGTTGTTTCCTCTCCCTTTTGGACACTAGTTTGCAATAATCAGGTTTTCTCCTAAGGCCTTGAGTGTTAGGAGAGTCTTGGAAGACTGCTCTTGAATTTCTCCCATGGCTTCACATTCCAACCCTCTCAGACCTGGTCTCTCCCCTGTGAACATCACTGAACAATGTATTGGCTACTTCATGTATGGAAAAAAATGTGTAGTTTAAGCATAGAGAGAGATAATTAAACATAAGGAAGCAGTTCCAACAATGACATAGAATAATCACTTTGAAATTCCATTTTCCTACATGACTTGTATGCTCATCCTGGTGAAAGTTATTATTTTTACACTAATTGTCTAGATAGGTGAAAGTGGATAAAATTGAATTGAGTCATCGCAGTGTCTGTATGTTCCCATGTAAGAAGGGACGTATGTGTAGTAGCTTTTGAAATTTAGCAAAGTTTAGTATCACATGACACACATCGTAAGGAAATAGTCGTGCATGAATATATGCATCATCATATCGCGAAAGTTGAAATCAAGCTTATGTATTGTGATCATATTAAAAATGTTTATTCATGTTATATGTTTAGGATATGAGTTTTAAGATAATATTTCTCAAACAAATTTCTCTATTTTTTTATTTTTGTGCAACACTTATGTGACAACAGCTGTTGGTTATGGATGCAGGCTCTATGTCTTGACAAGCACATAAGTTCATGTAAAGCTCTTATGTGGCTTATCAAAGAATTTTTGGTAATGTTGTGGCTTTTTCATTTTCTTCATTGGTGAGGCATGGATAAAAATCATCTTGACTGCCCATATCCAGTATGTTTGTTTTGTGTTATGAAAGAGGAAAACCCGAGTAAGCATCAGACAAGTATTATGAAGTTTTTTAAGGACCTACCCTCTCAAGATGATGAAGGTCAGATTCTTTCCATCAGTGGTCTGTCGAACACTGCCATGGCACATCTAAATGATCTTGAGTTCATTGACCTGGGTATTTTTGAGTGTATGTCAACTCTCATATTTAAAGGTTTAAAGAATCGGTGCTGGCTTTCACATGACCAGAACATATACATCCCATACTATGCTGCTCATATTATTGGACCATATACCATGAACATGGAGGAATTTGCAGAAAGGGTTGTCCAGGCAGGGGTTATTCCTCCATTGGTGGAGCTTCTAATAGGACTATTGAATTGGGTAGAACAAACAGTGGTAGTGCAAGGATTAGGTCATTTGGAAACATATGATAGTACATTCCTTGTAGTTCCAAGTCTTGAACTTTCCATCCAGTTGGAACTAAGTTCCCTTGAGATTGTATACACACATTTTTACCAATTTGTAGATAGGTGACTTAGATACCATTATGATCTCCTTACACATGGCATGGGGTTTGGAAATGGAGTCTTGAAAGGCTGAAGAATGGGCTAGAAAGCTCCAATGCTGGTTGCTTCAATTTATAAATTGTTTTGTATTCAAATAAGAGTTTCTTTCAATTATTTGCAAACCTGATTTTCTTATCAAATTACCTGGCATGTGGGGTGATCTTGTAAATGAGAATTAATTGGCTAGTATCGGGCTGTTACGAACTATTTTCCATCATAAACTTGGTCGACCACCTGTTGTAAACTTCCCTAGCGTTATTGATCCACTTTGTAATATTGCACGTTCCTCATATGACTAGCAGTATATGGATGTGGATTGTATATTGTGGCTGCTTCAAGATTCAAATACTTGTCATAAGGCATGATCTTTTATCTCCCTTTATCATTGCTTTTTATTTTTCTGAACAGAAAATTTCCAGTTTCTGTTCTCTCACAACTACCTGTTTTGCATTTTGATATCTTAGAGGCATAAAAGAGCTATTTTTATTGATGGTTATGCCTTGTGTTTACATGTATTCTTATTCCATTCAGAAGTATAAATGTGTGAAAAATAATAATGAGGAGATACGAGGATTCCCAAGATCACAATAGCACTTCATTTTATGAGATAGGGACTCAGCATACAGTTACACAGAGAATTGGCACGAGAAAAATTTTTTCCCCTCAAAAGTGATGCTTTTGGCAAGCTGGATAGGCATAATTATGTACATCCTACGGACACAAGGAGGCCTTCTTCTGCAGGCAAAATGGCCCATGAGTGGTTAACCACAAATTTCTCGCAAGGGGCCGAGCTAATGCATGTGCTGTTGGAGAGATTTGAATATTGGTGTGTGGATTAAATGCCACTGGACTCGCCATTGAATGATTGAACCTGAACCCAATTGGTGATATAAGAAACCTTGAAATTTTAGGATAGAAGACTGTTGCCATTGATGATGTCTGAAAATACTTGAAGTATATTTAGTCTTTCTATTGTTCAGCCATACTTGAATAACACACCTTAATTATTTTTTATATGTAGATAATTTTTTGTAAGTATATTTACATAAAAGGCTTAAGAATAGGCTTCTTATATATGCCATAAAATGGCCTAGGCATGCTGTTCTCATTCCTCCTTCCCCAGATCTGCAGACAACGCATTGGTTTGGATCCCAGGTTTGTGGTCAAGAAGTGCATTTCACATGAATTGAAGTTTGAATTGGATTTTACTGTCACTTTGTTTTTTTATTTTCTTTTGGTCCTTCTGTTTAGTACATTGTTAAAGTATAACCTCTTCATAAATGCGAAATAATGTTCTCTTTGGGTTTTGCCTCAATAATTTTTATTTTCCTTTTTGCAATCATATTTGTTGTTCTTTGTATCAAACTTATGCTTTTGATCATTTGGTATTTTTGTGTGCTAGGGCTTATTAAATTTTACTTCTCGCAGACCACACCACCTTCTGCAGATATTGGACTTGGTTACCGAGTGATGTATAATGATAATGATATGGTTTGGCTTGGCAATCCTTTTCCTTTCTTCAAGGGCGACCATGATGTTTATTTTACAGATGATATGACTGTGGTACTCTCTCTTCCCTTGCTTTGTTGTTTTGTAGCCATTGACAAATTAAACAAGGAAGTTGTTTGGTCATTGTTGGCCCCTTGCATATATGGATATTGTACAAGAAGATTCTAAGAAAAAGATGGTTAAGTTGACAATTTTGGTATTACCTTGTTTCCTTACACTTAATCAAAGAACAAGTTCCAGACAATTACCCTCATTGTGTAGAATGAACTACAGTAGACCTCAAGGCAGACAACAAGGATACTTAACATACAAGTGGGTGTTCAGTTCCTCCAAAGATCAAATCATTCTTAAAGTATAGGTGCCCTTGATCTTGGCCAATATTTGTAGATAGTAGATACTAAACTGAAAATTGATTGACACTATAATTTCATCAATATTAATTATACATGGACAACAAGTTACTAGCAAAACAGTGAGAAGCTACAAGTGGTTGGATAGGAATGAAAGACTGAAAAATGGGTGGATAAAACATGTGGAGAGTATTAATGTGAAACGACATCCTTGGCATCTTCACAATTCTATTTTATACTAATTGATTTTCTTCATTTATTTCTCTGTCAGTGAGGTCCCTCACACCATACCCACCATTTGGCATTTAGGAATCCTACCCGAAAAATGTAAATCTTCCTGGAATGGTGCACTCTTTTGGTCTATCAGTGTAAAATTGGAGTGTCTCAACCTGTCTAGAATCTCTTCTATGGAATTCCACTCTCTCTCCATCTACAGACACACATAACAATGCTACGCCAAAGGAGTGAAATATTTTAGTTGACAAGATTATGGGATGGTTTATCCAGAGGTTCAGTCATTAGAGGAAATTTGAACTCAAAATGGGCCTCCTAAAATGAACTAATAAAATAATAGTTAAAATAATAAAATAATATTTATTAATTTTGGAGGAAGAAAAGAAAAAAACTACTTTTTTGTTTGTATTTTTGACATATCTCCTTGTGTTTTTACTCAAATTTTGATTAGGAGAGTTCATTGGATGCGGAATTAAATTCTGTATCCAACGAGTACCCACTCTACATATGTTTGACGGACCCCGCTACCCCAAAAACAAGAAATACCTGAAAAAATGGAATGATGACATCATCATTCCATTTTTTCAGGTATTTCTTGTTTTTGGGGTAGCGGGGTCCGTCAAAAGTATGCCGAGTGGGTACTCGTTGGATGTGGAATTTAATTCTGCATCCAAGGAGCTCTCCTGATCGAAATTTGAGTAAAAACACAAGGAGATATGTCAAAAATACAAACAAAAAAGTAGTTTTTTTTTATGATACCTATCCCTAAATTTATATTAAAAAAGTGTTTAAGACCTATACGGTATTTCAAATTTAAATCAATTTCATTGGCTAACACATGATGACATGGAATTTGAATAAAAGTTAAAAGGCCCATTTTGAGTTGAAATTTCCTCTAATGTCCCTTTGCTTCAGTTTAGAGAGTTGTTCACTGCAGTCCCTATGTTAACTGTTTAGCGGAGTGTACTGCCATTATGAATTTTCTACCGCCATTGTTGTTTTCTTTTCGACCCTATACTTAATGTTTGTCATTAATTTTGATTTAATTCATAGACTTGCATTTGAGATTATTTATGCGCTCCTTTGCACATGCACTCGACATGTTGTAGCGTTTCAGTCGTATTGACTTCTTTTTCCTCTTCTGTATTCATAAAGAAAATTCAAAGTTGATTTCTTGCGGCATTTGGCACAGTGAACAGCCATTTTCATTACTATGTTTAGCTTTGGTCAATACCTCAATTCGGCCTTGTTTCTTGCTACTCTGCAACATGCAATCCAAGTTTGGTTTTTTCCATACTTGTGTTTTCCTGATCCAGTAACTGTTATTGAGGGTGTTTATAAAATGCTATGTTTGTTAGTATCATTGGTTTTCCCAACCCTACACCTATTGAATGGATTACCTGTAATTGCAATTTTTATTGTCATATTTGACCTTCTACCTCCTTTTTTTGGATACCCGACGTTGTGTTTTCTATGTTAGGCTTCTCCTGCACTATCATGGGAGTGTCCTCCAGGGTTTCTTGCTGCCATTTTTGCTTATGATTGGGTGCAAATTTATGAGGGATGGTAATAATGCTATTTCCCAACTATGCTGTGTAGTTATTCTTTGTGGGTATCCCAAAGAAAATGTACCTAATATTTTCGAAAAAGGACTAATTATTTATATCTAAAATTCATCTGAATCCAAGTGTATCCACATGCTATTGCTTGGTGGAAATGACTATTGCACTAATGGATCCAGATTCCAAACTAGAAAGACAATATATCTAAATTATAAATATTATTGTGACATCAAGAATCATAAATGAGATATATATTACATAGTTTTTCTCACGTATCTATTCTTCCCCTAGAGGCTGGTTTAAAGATTGTTTGCACGAGAACTGTTCATTTGATTTCTATTTGAGTAGATGCTATGCCATATAATACATTTGAAATGACTACTGCAAATCTATGATCCTAATATGCATTATTTGCAGAACATTGCAATATCAGAGACCAACATAAAATTATGATTTTTACAATGCATGAGAAATGATGTGAAAGATCTGTATGTGTATTGTAGAGTGTTTGTCCATTATTAGTGTAGGACATGATTACTGGTGCCTTTTTTCTTATAATGGGAGAATGATGTTTCAAGCATTAGTTTCTTGTGGCTGTAGCTCATCAAAGTTCAAACATATTAACATAACTAGAGAGCATACCTTTTCGAGTGATGGATTGAAGCAATTATAAAGAAAATAGAGCACAGTAAATTTTATTTTCCTATTTGCAGTAGTATTATTAAACTACAATTTAGTTGAGGAGTTACTGAATGGTTGTACCAAGTAGAAGGCACACAAGAGGATTTTTAGTTTATTTACTTGAGGTCTCACTATTTAATCAACAAGGAGTGCAAGATTATTGATTTTTTGGGGCTTAGCTATTACCATCAGGTTCATGCAAATTTTGTCATGCAGGTTAAACTGCTTAATCATTCTAATGGCTTGCCACCTCCAGGTAAGAAGGGGTGCACTTACATTTGTAGCTGCATGATTTTTCTTCATCCCACATTTGGAGCAAAACTTGTATTGAAAAAATGGATAGAATAACTTGAAATTCAGCCTTGGCCTCATGCTAAGAAGACAAATGACCAACCTGCATTCAACTGGGCGCTAAATAAAACTTCCGACCAGGTATGTATACACATATTTGCTTATTGAAGTGATTTTCATTGAATTAAAATCATTGAGGACTACATAATTATCATTTTCCTGTAGTTCAGCTAAGAAGTTGTATAGAGATGATCAATTTGCAAGGGAATTTTCACTGCCTCTTTATGATGTGTTCCATCTCCAAAGTCCTTTCACTACCTACTTTGAACTCAATCACTAAATAAAGATGACCAACTCTAAGCTGCAATTCTTCTTGAAACATTAAGGAGAGGAGAGCATTAATGTTAGATGTTGATTCTTTGAATCAAGAGACTAACCAATGCATTGAGTCTCCTTCCTCGACCAAGGAAGCATAAAATATTCTTTTGGATAAAATACTTAACCAATGCATCAAGCATCGTTCCTTGACCAAGGATGCATAGAAGGAGAGTGAAACAAAATCCCAACATAAAAGAGGAGTGTATTAATTTGGGACATTGACTTTCGAATTGAGTACCTAACCAATCCATAAGCCTCATTACTCAACCTAGAGGGGTGTGTTAATGTGGAACAAACCAAGGAATCCTAGGAAAGGAAGAAGCATAGAAGGGAGCACACAAGGCAAGACACCAAAACCACTGATAATGTTAGTATAGAGATGCTATCATATCGACATGGGGATTTACATCCCAAATTCAGCTTCTGAATGAGCAAAGATTTTGGTGCTTGCAATGCCCTATAAACCACCTCAGATTGAAAATAAGTATGTATGTGAGATAGAGAACAACAAGGTTTAATGAACAAGCACATAGAATATAAGTTTTTACATGGATTCTAGTTCCGAATTGTGTCCCTACCCAAAAAGAGATTCCAAACCCATGTAGAGTTCCCCTTACCATAAATACCTTATCTACAGACTGGATAACCACTCTAAAAAATTATGAGAGTAATTGACAAAATATGAGTGGAGGTATGCAAGTTGGATAGGCATGTCCCTTCCAAACTACTTAATGTTTGACAACCATACTAGCAAATCTACTGCAGATTATGTGCTTACATTCGGATGCCAAGAACGCTATGGACTCTGAATACTAAAATTGCACACTTGGAGTTATAAGACATTAAGAAATATAAAAAACCCATCAGAAAATAGGTTCTAACATACATTTTTAAGACCTGAAAAAACCTTAAGAGTGTAGTAGTCCCAATAAATCTAAATATAACTTATATTTTTGTAAATTTGGTTGTGACACTTCTTTTTTGAGAAATGATCTCCCAAGCCACGTTGAGAATGTGGGTTCCTAAAAAACATGGAGTTACATTGAGACTTGAGCTTTGTCATCTCACAATCAAAACGGTTTTAGAAAATAACCACATATCCAGATGGCTACAGGATGTAGCAGTTATTAAGACTAGTTATGAGGAGATTCAATCTGAGTTTACAATAACCACTGTCAATTGAGTATAGGCCAGGAAGTTGAGAGAAAGAATTGTTATTTTCCCACTTGAATTTAAATCCTTCATTTTCGCTGTGTGTAATCCCATTGTAATTGAGGTTGTGCATGAACCTCAAAGAATAATATTTCACCCATGCTGTGGACTAGAGTGTGGGATATGTCATTACATTTAAAAAAAAAAACAATAGTGGCTTACTTTCTTGTTGACCAGTGATCTTGCCATATAAGCAGAATTCAACTTAAATTCCCTCACATAAGATTGTAATACCCTTTTCTAGTCAAAATCTCATGCCACATTGTACACAGCTTTAGAAATAATGGGACATAAATTGAAAATCAATGACATTTTATAGTCTTAGTACGCTTTGAATTGACTTTGGATTTTATAGAAATTATGCTCTTAGAGTTCATTGTTGATTATGGTTTGAATGGTTTCAATAGGAAACAGGCCTGCAGTCTGAATTGTAGTTCAAAATATGCACTGGTAAAGACCATAGTGTGAAGTCCACAAATTTGAAATGAAAAATTGAGGACAAATTTGAATAAATGATTTTATTTACAAACAAATAATTCCCAAATAAATTCAAATATGAAATATGGACCTTCCTGAATTTAAAATTTATTCCGAAAGTAGCCACAGAACTTTATAACACCTCTTAAATACTTAAACCATAAACATGCAACAAGAAAATGGATAAGTACTTGAAGTTAATGGGCCAGGTTATACTCTTCATTATTGTCTATCTTTATAAACTTTATAGATTGGCCATACAGGTTGCTTAGTTTTCCCATTAACGACAAGTTTAATAAACATTGAGGAACATTGAGGGAGAAGGTGATGGCATAAAAGGAAAGTTACAAGCTGTTAGAATGTTAATGCCTATTTTGTATTTCCTCCAAGACATTATTGACAAACTGTATATTACATTTTTTTCTAGTTTACAAACCATTGAACCATATATAAAATGCTATGAACCATAAAGATGCAATGGAGGGTTCTATCAATCAAGACGACTCATATTTATATGACACCAAGAGAAAGGACTCATAAAGATGTAATGGATGGTTCTGTCAATCAAGAAGACTCATATTTATATGACACCAAGAGAAAGGACTTATCTAAATAAGCGACTTTATGGACTAAAGATAATAATAGTGACCGGTAGTAGTTGGGTTCATTGCATCCAGAGAAATGAGGTTTGCACTATAGCTTAGGTGGAAGAATGTGTCACATGCATCAACTAAAATGAAGTAAAAGAACATCTACCTTTTAATGTTATAATGGAATAAATCCAAATGTTTAATGTTTGAAAATGTTTTATTTAATGTTTTAAAAAATAACGTAGTATAAACTTTATCTTAACATCCAATGTTTAATGTTTAAAAATGCTTTATCTAATGTTTAAAAAAATAAAGTAATATATATCCCTCTTAAACTTGATTTTTTTTAAACAAAGTAGTATAAATCTATTTTAACGTGGATCTTTTAAGGGCAAACAAAATTGTGTTTGCATTTTTTTTCTTTGTTAATGTTTAATAAATTTAGAATTAAAATGGATTTATGATAATAACACAAAATCATCTCCACAAAGACCTATTTACTTTATCTCATCGTGCAAATTAATTGAGGGCTGGAAATCACCTTGTTTGGGACAGTCATTCTGGTTATTCCCTTGGCTGCAAGATACCTTGTGCTGGGCAATTACATTTCACCTCCTTTTTATTGGAAATAACATTATATGGACAGTCATTGAAACAAGTATGTCATGGCTGGAAATTACATCAAGTCCTCTTTGTTTATTTAAATAGAAAACACACATGTCTTACTAAAGAAGGGTTGATTTCGTTATACACTATTGACATTGTTTTTGGGATAGGCTTTTCTGAGCTCTTTAGGATTGCTGAAGATGACATTTATGATAGCTACATTCACAATTTTCTACTGCTGAAAGTTTTCTTGTTTGACAACCCTTTATATGAGAAAGACATCATTATCATTGACACAAAGCATGTCACGTTCTAAATGCTAATCTCAATCATATCATTAGGTCTGATATATATAAGGCATACATAGGGATAACTACACAATACACTTTCTGAAAGTCATATACCTTAAAAAGTTTTCTAATCATTGTCACAGTGATTCAGATTGGTACATTGAATTCAAATCAAGATTCTAACTCATTTATTGATGTATATGTTGTTGTCACTACCATTTGCAAGGGCATAGACGAAACACATTTTTTGATTGCTTGGAGCATACTAAAATCATTTGAAAGCTTTGTAATATTGATGTGCGTTCAACCATAAATATGATAACCATATCTAGATATTGAAGTTAATGCATTTAGCCTTAAAGACAAGCATTGTCACCTATATTTGAACACATTAGTGACATACACATTTGTATGTATTTGTGTATATATTTACATATTTATTGATTAGTTAATTCCTTTGTTCTCTTCCAAGTGCAGGTTGTTTGCCACTTGTTTAGTTGGACCAAAGTAATGGCCTATGCAGATTATTATGAGCGTGCTTTGACAAATGGTGTTCTCAACATCCAAAAATGCAATGAGCCTTGGATCATGATTTATATGCTTCCCCAAGAAGCTGGAAGTTCTAAGGTTGTTTTATTCGTTTAAAATGCTAATAAAAACAACCTAAAATTTCCTTTACTATTCAAATAGGGGAAACCAAGGTTTTCCTTAGAGCAGGTCAAATAGATGAATTAGATGTTAGAATAATTGAGGTATTGGGAAATTCGGCAAAAAATATTCAATGCAAAGTTCGTTCATATATTCCTCGGAAATAATTTCTTGCTTTGCGCAATGATGCCATTGATCTTTAGGCCTTATGGAGAGGTATTCCATGTTCATGTATTTGTAGGTCTGCTGGTTCTAAATGTTTATGCATTTTGAGTATAGATGATGTTTGTTGGGATTGTTTCTTTTTCCATGTTAAATCTTGTGGAATTACTATGTACATTTTTCAGTTATTTGTTTTCTTTTTTTAGCGAGCAGCAAAATTTACTGCTTAATATTTGTTGTTTGTAGGTAACCATACCCACAATATTTATAACAACATGAGGAGGAAGGTTGTTGCAGTGCAGATACAAAAACACGTTTGCAGATGAAAAGCTCATAAATCTCAGAAGCATGTGCAGTGCGGATACAGAAGCATGTGCGCAGATAGACAACTCAAAAAATGGGCCATTGAGTATGAAAATCATGTTGCTGAGCCTTTTCCATTGAGTATGAAGAGCCTGTTGCTAAGGGTTTGAAGCTGCTAAGTATGGTTTTGAAGCTGTCGCGGGATCTAAGTATGGCTTAGAAATCAAGTACAAGTGGGATGGTTTAGCCATTGTAATATTTTTAAAATCATCAATGTACTATATGATTATCATGTAAAGTTATATAGAGATAGTTTTTGGGAAAACTCATATTTATTGTAATACTTGACATTTCAAATAATATTATTTGTGCAGTTTAAAACTTATATAGTTTTACTTTATAATATCTATAAGTGTTATAATTAACTAATTAATGTGACATTGCATAATTCACATGTGTACTATATGATGATAAATAATGTAGGATTATTTTTTTAATTTAAACATAACATCATATTAAAAATTTATATTGTTTAATAATGGACACCATTAAAACTACTAAAATATAATAACCACACATAAAACGACTAAAAATGATTAAATTAGTGACCAATAAATGATATCAATGACCAAAATTCACATATAAAATGACTAAAAATTGAGAGATACATGACCAAACAATGAGATATAAATGACCAAAAAAACGACCAAAATTCACATATCAATGGCCAAAAAACAGTTTTGGTGGCTAATTTATGGTCTTATATTACGCGACCAAATTTGGTCATACTGTAGTTTGCCATGTAGTCATTAATTTGGTTATAAATGTGATCATATATTTGTTCATTGATTCAAATATATGACCAAATTAATAACCAAATATATGACAAAATTAATGACCAATTGACAAGCTATAAATGACCAAAATAAAAATGACCAATTTTGGTCACGTAATAAAATACCGTAAATTAGCCACCAGTGATCGCCAAACCAAAAGTGGTCATTGATATGTAGATTTTAGTCATTTTTTTAGTCACTAATCTCTCATTTCCCACTAGTGATAAGGTTCCAACTCTGATAGTATATGACATGCTCTTGGAGCTCCTCATCCTCTTGAACCATAACCATACCAATCGTCTCCATGGACGCGGCCACATAAAGTAGAAAATCACGGCTATAGTCTGGGGGACTAATCATAGGGGCCGATGCTAGGGATCAATTGAGCGCATCAAAGGACTCCTGGGCTCGCTCATCCCAACAAAAGGTGGTGTCCTTCTTCAACAGACGCATGAAGCCTCTAGTCAAATTGGCAAAATTGACAACAAATCTCTGTAATATTTTTGCTATGCCTTGCAAACATTGAAGATGATGAATATTCTTTGGGGGAGACAACTGAAGTATTTCCTCAACCTTCAAAGGGTCGACTCTTATACCCTCTTTAGAAATGATGAATCCTAACAAGAGACCTGACTTCACACAAAAGATGCACTTATGAGGATTTAACCTAACCAAATAATGGCAGCATCTTTTGAATACCAATCTCAAGTGATAGGAATGAGGCATTCTCATACGAGAATGAGCAGCAAGGTCATCCAAAAATACTTCGATAATTGACTTGAGATCGTGGAAGATCAAGGTCATCACCCGCTGAAAAGTAGCTCCGACGTTCTTCAGGCCAAAATGCATTTTCCGATATGCAAACGTTCCCCAAGGAAAAATAAATGCAATCTTATGTTGGTCCTCAGGTTTAATTTGTATCTAATTATATCTAGAAAAGGCATCCATAAAGGAAAAAACCTCACTACCCACACACTCATCCAAAATCTGATCAATAAATGGTGTGGGGAAATTGTCCTTAGGACAGGCACAATTTAAATCATGGAAATCAGTACATATGCGGATCACTCCCTGCTTCTTATCCATCGGAACGGGGTTTGAAACCCACTCCATCAAGGGAACGGGATAGATAAAACTAGCTTTCAATAGTTTCTCTATCTCTGCCTTAATCACGGGTGCTTTCCTAGGATTCACTGCATGCAAGCGTTGTTGAATAGGCTTAGCGTTGGGATAAGTATTAATCTCATGTTCGATAATATAAGGGTCGATACCTAGAATTTCATCATAAGACCAAGCAAATACATCATGGAATTCTTTAAATAGCTCGGTGTATTCTTGAATCTTAGCATGGGAACATTCTGCCCCAATATAGACATTCTCTATCCTTCCAGTATCGCGAGAGATATTGATAGGAATCGTTGGAGATATGTTTGCCATGTTTCCATCATCTATTGGACTCGGAGAACTTAATAGAACCATAGGACTACCAACTCTCTCACTAAGAACTGCCCTAAAATCCTCATGCTCCAAGTGGTCAAGCTCGGGAAAAAAGTAAGATCTATGATGGAGTTCCTCCCATGGTGGCTCAACTCCCGACATAGCCTCAATAATCGCTTCATATGAAAGGAAAACAGTACCAAGGCAGTTGTGCACGTGAGAAGACTGCACTGCCCATGCCGACAGCACATAAGAATCCTCTTCCATCCGTAAAGAGGAAGGAATGGGCTCTGCAACACACTCGAGATTAGCTTGATAAGCTATCATAGTTGTAGGCAATGACATGTTCATCATGATGGGCTCATTCGGAGTACTCGGTGTAGGAAGAATCCAAGGATCTTCCATATGACTCGTGTAAAAATACACCGGTCTCATAGATGTCGAAGCCTCACCGGAACTAGACCATATCATAAGGATCGGTGCAGGACAACTAAAGCTTCCCATGAGGGATGGATACATGCCTACACCCACACTCCCAGTTGTCGGCTGAGAGTGTTCAAGTGTCGGGATCGAAGCTCCCAAAGATGCGGTAATAGACGGATTCTTGAATGACATTTGATCAATTGTGACTATATTCCCGTTAAATGGAAAGCATACAACACAAAATAGGGAAGAATCAATGGCTTGCATACTTTACATCCAATTCCTACCCAGGAAGAGATTGTATTCAAGGGGTGCATCAACCACCTCGACCTCTATTGCAACGGTCTTCCCTCCCAAACGGACCTTAAGGGAAGGAAGGATCCCGTGCGGCCTAAACGATCTCCCATCGAATGTAGTTAACATGGTTGCTGATTTAGATAGCTCAGGGGAACCTAAACCCTTCCAACATGATAAAGACATCATAGAAGAGGTAGCGCCTTCGTCAATCACAGTGCACTTGAAAGTCATGTTAAGACATTCTACGTGAATCAAAAGAGACACATAGTAAGGCAAGATAGGCTGAAGTCCTGCGGTTTCAAATTTAATCACGGACAAAGAATCATCATCATTCACACCAAGGGCAGAAAGCAAAGCCTTCCTTTACGAAGGACAACTCTGAAGCACTTCCAATGCAGACATCGCACAAGGAGTGTGGCCCAAATCCTCGACAACTGAATAGTTCTGGGAGACTCGAGAAGTAGGATTGTGCCCCGAACGCTTAAGGACTCCCTTAGGAATGTGAGGTGCAGCTTCAGTTTTATCCACAGGTTTCTCAATATGCAAAGGAGACCTTGGTGGATCAGGTTCCTTTCCGGGGATGGGTTGTGATGAACCATAGTCCTTTGCACTTGTCACAACTTTCGCAGCACGTACCATGTTAATGCAACTACGACCACTACCCTCCAGCAGATATTGATCACCATTAGACTGATCATGGGTCCTCAAGTTCATATTTTGATTGTGCGGTAAAGGGTTAGTTAGCATAGCTGGGCCCTGTGCCAAGAATCTTGAGGCTTCATCAATACGAGGGCACAAGTAAGTGAGGTGATCGTCTTTACACAACTTGCAAGGGAATTTAACATTACATTTAGCTTGCTTGTCCCCCTAGCATTACAAGCGTTCTTTCCATTATTATTAGCATTCTCATTCCTATTCCCACCCTTATGATTATTCTTACCCTTCTTTTTATTCCATCCGGGCTACTGGTTACCCTTATGGTTCGATGATTGCACCGAAAGCACACTCGCCATTTGGGCAGGTTGAGACGAAGCCATGGCTTGTCCCGAAGCAGATTGGTTGATTGAAAATTGACTAACTTGTTTTGCAACCAAATCTGTAGGTTTAGCACTTGCACAACCAACAATGCCATCGTGGTCCAGGTTTAACTTTGGGGTTGAAACTAGAACGCGGAGCATTGGGAATGATCTCATATAACAAACCGGACTGAGCATAAATCAAGTCCAGTTCCTATTCCCTAAAAATTGCTTGTTCCTCATTCTACACTCTGAATGTAGAAATATCCTTTGCTATATACAGCAATAATGACTTAAGGAACCATTCGGGGAGGAATTCCAGTGGTATAAAGGCTTTAATTAACCTCTTCCGTCTACGACACTCTTGGATATGATCCGAGATATGTGTGGCTTTATCCTGTCGAAATGTCGACAAGAGTTCAGTACCCACGTCATAATGCACTAGTAGCTGGAAGTGGTTAAGAAAGGTCATCTCTAGGTCATCGAACAAAGCAAATGCCCCCCTAGGTAGCTCTATATACCATTTTACAGCAGGCCTTGTAAGGGTGCGTTGAAACAGCCTTAAACGGATGGAGTCCTGGTGTAAGGAATTGGAAGAGCACCATAGGTGAAAGGTAGTAACATGTTCACTCGGATCCTCTCCCGATTTTCCCTCAAACTTGGGTATGTCCGAGGGAAGCTTAGTAGGGACAGTCGGCCAAGCCGGGTCATGAGCTACAGGATCGTTCGTCAATCTCGACAAGTCAATAAGATTTAGCATTGTGAGGAAAGGGAGCCTAGGATGATGAGGTCGGTGGACCGCTCCCTGATAGTTCTGATTCACATAGGTCTGATTACCACCATGGCCTTGGCCATAGTGCCCTCCTCCCATTTGACCCGTATAGGGTGGCATGGAAGCACCATAGTGTGGTGTACCTTGACTATTAGGAGCTACAAAGCCATAATTTGGAGAGTAAGCAGGTTGTTGATACCCGCCCCCATAAGGTGAAGAACCCTATCCATACTGCGTCTCATAATAGGGTCCATAAGTCATCGCATGAGATGTCCCATGAGACACTCTGTAAGTAGGAACATACGCTCTAGAAGTAGGAATATACACTCCAGAAGTAAGAATGTGACCTCTAGAAGTATGAACATGACCTCCCAAAACAATGGGCGGTGCATGAAGCTGAGACACAACCGGTCTAGTAACCGTAGTATGGACATAACTCGTAGCAATGTTCTGGCCTGAAGGACTACGTGAATGAGGTGGAGGGTGAACATTCAAATAACTAGGGATAGAGGACAAAGGGATATGTGTAATTAAGTACATACTATTCCCTATAGTCACTCGTCTCAGATCTGGTATCCTAATAGGATCACTAATCCTAGACCTAGGAGGAATATGTGATGTAACTTCCACCACCAGGATGGAAGGTGCAATGTGACTAGTGCTCCCAAACCTGTCCGCATGGTAAGGAATGAGAGTGCCCCTAGGCATAGTGTTAGGCTCAAACTCAGATTCAACATGAAATGCCAAATCATGTGTGGGAAAACTAGACATACCATAACTACCATAACTAGTGCTCGTGGGTTCAAAATGAGTCTCGTCATCCTCCGGTATTCCATACCGGTGATGCGTCAATGGGGAATCAACCCTAGAGTAAGTAGGTCTATCATGAAAGGTTCCTATCTTATAAATTATAGGACCTAACTCAGTCAAGTCAGGTGGAGGATCATAATTAGGAGTAAACTCCCCATCTTCCACATGAATGGGAGAAGGTGGTTCAGGAATACCTTTTATATGTTCTCCCATGGTGTGTGAATCAATGTGTGAAGTAGTCTGCCTGAACTATCTATTTCTCACTCCCAAAAAAGGAGGAGATGTAGAAGGTAGAATTCCTGCTAAATGATGAGAACGACAAGGAGCCACACCCGAATCCACAATGACTCAAAAAATATAAGAGACTCACTATCTACGCAAACCCTAGGCAAGATAACGTGCACAGAGTAATCACCAATAAAATCTAAAGCCAAATGCAAGAAATCAAGGGTAGGATAAGTGAGCTCCCGAATGAAGTAGGTATGTCTCTCCTAGGAGAGGCTTGAGACTCCCATACACAACAAGCAAAGGTACGTAACCAATTATTGTGGCCCTTAGCTTCAACACGTAAAGCAACTATGCTGTCCGACCCCAACCTAGTCGGGACACCTGCAGAATAAACCCCGCAAAGTACCCCCTCGATATCCTAGGTAAGGCCACTAAGGTCACCTCAATATAATGAATTCTCAAGTGGACAGTTGTAGGAGAGATTGACCGTATGGGCAGGGTAGCAAAGCCCAAAACTCTCAAAAGATACCCTAGATACAAATACAATCCTAGAAATATCTCCGGTGCTACTCAGTTATGACTAGGGGTCATCCCAATCAATAACTGCTCACATTGCCTCGTGCTTAACTCCCTTTTGAGAGGAGGATCCTGAGAAACACTGGTTATACCAAGGATTTCACACACTCACCTGGACAGACACATACATGTTTTTGTTTAGTGGTCTTGGAGAATTTACTCATAATGAACTATTCCAAGACCCTAAAACCTAATCTTGTTGGTGAACCCTATAAAATAAAATAGTGTAGTTCATTTTAATTAAGCGTTGATTTTAATTGGCTTTATTACTCAAAAGAGGGATATGGCCATGCAACTAATGGTGTTATGACACAACATGAAGTTAAATGCACACGTAACAATCAATGCAAATGGATTGTGTCCATGAAAATAGGGTATGCTACTACGTGAAATGCACAATTTTATTCAAATGATAAATGCAAGATTTCCTATATGAAATCCTAACTAATACTCCAAAGAAAACCTAGTGCAAGTACTATGCAAAATGAAAAATGCAATGCATGATGATAAGCAAATATTTTTGGATTTTTTGAAATAAAATGAGATATAAAAATGCAAAAGAATGATTCTACAACCCTGTTGGCCTCCCAACAGATCCCTTTCCCAACTGCAAGGGGAAGGGAACCCACTAGAGAAAATCTTTGAAATCTGTAGCTACTGATTTTATTTCTATAGCTTCCGGCTGCAAATTTTCTGTAAATTGAATTTTACAAGTGTGGGATGTTTCTGGATTCCAAGCTGATATGTCCACAACTTTTCTCAATTCCAAGCCTTTATTACTTTATTGATCACATGATCATATTGACAAATTCAGATTAATTATCTAAATACTCAATTTGATATACATATTAAAAGATACATGTGAAGGTTTTGAAATGAGCATACTTTTCCTTTTTACATTCAGTGAGGCAGTTCTAAAGTGCATATCCGCGTTTTCACTTGAGCTTGCAACCTCTTGCTAGTTCTTCTCATTAAAATTTTCATGGTAATATTTTAAATTCATTTCATCCTTTATATATGAAGGTCTTCTCCAAATTATTTTTATATTCATGATGGTCACATTTTTTAAGCTGGTTTAAATTACTTATGTGAAATTATTCCTTATAATTCAAAGTAATTTTTGTTTTCATTAATAAAGTTAACTTGTTCAAGGGATATATATTCATGACATATATGGACCCAAAATGTATACATTTTTATAATATGAAAATTCCAACTCTTTAGTTTCACGACAACCTCATAATTATAATAATGTGATAATGATTTTTATAAACAAAAAATTATGCATTTTGGTTGTTTAGGTTTAAAAGCGACCGTTGATACTGAAATGATTATTATCCTGCAATATTTTCCTCTATTAACAAGTAGCATGAGGAACAACTCACCTAACGGTCTTGATAAATATTATCACTTCAGTCTTCAGCTCATAAAATGACTATCAGCTTATGGTATTAGCATCCATGAGAAGGAGAAGATCGTTCACAACCTTTTGCACAGTTCGCTCCACTAAAAAACATAAGAGATCACGCAGGCTTCAAGATCTCACTACGCTGTATGAAAATCACGAGGATCATGGTAAAGATAACTGAAAAGGAGGGTCACGCTTAAGGGTTTCCATGATAGTAAAATTATTAAATGTCAACACCGGGTATCATTCTAGCTCCTCCACGCATTTACCATCAAAGATGCCATCTTGAGGATCGAGTCACTGAACTTTGTTGGAGACTATAAAGATCAACATATATCAGTAACAAGATTGAAGCGGTTGGAGATATTCGTTACACAATTATCTCATCGATCTTCATCAATTAATTACCAGATTTTAGTTATTCTGTTAGTTAAAAGAAGATTTGGTTCTATTTTTCATTCTATTTATTCTAAATTTAATTTCTACAGGTTTAAAGGAAACGAAGAAGAGAAATTGCCGGGAATAAGGAGATGGACGGTGATTGATATATTTTTGCAGGGATTCCAATCTGTGGAGGTTACGATATCATCAAGGATAATGTGATTGAACTATTGTTGTATTATCAGTCTGACCGCGAAATTTGTAAGGACGCGATGAAATCTAGAGAGCTAAACGAAAACTCGCATCCAGAGAATGAAGGAATATTAAGAGTTCTCTGATTTCATGGAGACGGTTTTGATGTGAGTTATCTACCAGAAATAGAGTTAGGCTATCCTATTTAAGCAGTATGTAAACGCTGTTGCAAGGGGAAAGCTGGGCAGCGCTGGGGGGATTTTTTCTTTCACAGTTCAAGAGCAGACTAGGGGCTATCCAAGCATAAAAGATTTTTCTTTTGAAAGCTCTGAAAACGTTGTTACCATAGAGGTTGCGCTGAACAGAACTTGAAATTTCTTTTAATGTTCTGTAAACACTGCTACCAGGAGGTCCAGGAATCAAAGAACGCACTGCACTGAGGCTGATGGATGGAGGAATGTTTTTCTTCATATTTATGTTTTCTTTCAGCAAAATGATTTTGAAGAAGGAGGATGATGGATTGAGTATGTGCAGAGGCTGATTTCCAGAGAGATCCAGGTTTCAGGATTAAGATTGTTACAAGTTTTCTGTAATTTATACATTTTCCCATTTCTGGAGAATTTTTGTGGAATTGAAGCATTGAATTATTTTTGAGTTTTCTGTTTTTCGAAAATCTTCATTACATGTGGTAACTGTGTATTTATTTTTTTACCAATAATATAAACTTTGAATGTTTTCAAGTTTCTATTATTTATATTTAAATGCAAACTCTTCTTTCAATTCTTATTGTTTCCAGCGTTGTTTTGATTATTAGTTTTTAATTATAATGATTTATAATTAAAAATTATATTATATTTTACATAAGAAAGGAATTACTTTATTTCTTTATGTTAATGATAGTTAATCAAGAAGGCTGGAAATCTTTTATTTACTTTTCATGGAAATGTTTTTTACTTTTTATGGAAATGTTTTATTTACTTTCTCTTCTTTGAATGTTCACAATAACGAAATAGTTATAAAGAGAATGTACTCTTGAATTATTTCATGTGTTAAGTTCTTTATTTCTATTTAATTAAAGCACACGAAAAAGAAGTAAATGTTCTTTTTTAATCAAGAAATATTTTAGGTTAGATATACTTTAAATAGTTTATTTAGTTTTATTTTCTTGGATTGATTAAAGTGTTAATGGATGTTTCCATTATACTTTAATTCAATTATATTTACTTTATTTTCAGCTTTTCATTTTATTGGAAAATTAAAAAGATTATTAACAAAAATAGCAATTGGGTTTCCTATTCTTTTTCAATATTGTAAAATGTTATTACATATCTGTATATATAAATATATAGATTAGATTTTTATAATATTTTCTTTATTTTAGATTAGTTGTTGGTTTTCCTGTACATTTGATTTAGTTTTATCTTTTAGGTTTCTTTTAGATTAATTCTTTGGCTAACGGAGCCATAAAACCCGTCGGGAACAACCATCCCAAACAGCTTGGAACCTGCTTTAAGGATCCTGGTCTGGGTTGTCTCCCCTTGTTGCGAGCAAGTCATATTTTCCCGTTAACAAATTGGCGCTAGAAGGAGGGCCGATCAGCAAGAAGGCCATTTTGAGTTGTTTGATTTTTGATTTCATTTATTTTGAAATGGCTGGTATCACTGTCTTAGATCATGCTTTCAACTTTCATACATCTGGTGAAAGTTTTTCTCCAGAGATATCTAATTTCTTGCGAAGACTAAGCTTCAATGGAGAAGGTAAGATTTATGCTGCTCATCAACTTTTGGAATTTAATTCTTTTTGTGATTTCATAGATCTATCTGATGAGTTTGAAAAGTGTAGGCTTTTTGCAGCTACTTTCATAGGAAGAATTCTAATTTGGTTTAAGTTCTTGCCAGTAAAATCCTTTCATTCATGGGAACACTTCATGAAGTTATTTCTTAATGCTCATGAGAATTATAATTACAGGAAACTTGGATTTGAACTAGAAAATCTTCGTAGACATAAAGATGAATCTCTTGATGATTTATTTTCCAGATTTATGTTAATATGTTGCAGGTTTCATGAAAGACACCAGCTTTCCGAAAAAGACAAAATGGATTGGTTTTTCTATCTTATCTCTCTCTCTGATTTTCATGATTTGGAAAAGAATGAAAAATCTGAAATAGATAGCATGCATGTTAGTTCATCAGTTGAAAATGATTTAGAATCTATTTTTACTAATTCCACTGTTGAAAATGAAATCGTTGAAAATGGACAAATCACAGAATCTTATGCACAAGAGAATAAAGATGATGATTCAACTTTTACATTAAGTGATAATTTTGAAACTCTTGTTGTTCACAAGACAATGGAAGATAAACCTAAAATTCTTTATTCTTCAACTGAATGTGCTAGCGATGATATAATTTCATTATCTTATTCTTTTGATGAGTTAGTTCCTTTCATTTCTTCACAAAATTCATTAGATCAGAGTTTTACTAATGATACTTCTGTTAAAACAATCAATGAAACAAATCATATCAACAAAGAAGAATTTAATTCTTTATACTCTGAATCTTACTATTCTTTGTATCCTGATGTTTTTGCTGATCATAGACTATATCTACCTGTTAATGATTTTCTAAGAAATACTCCATTATGGTCAGATTTTGATAGAATACAAAGGAATACACTTTTGGAGGATGAAGGATACATTGATATCTATTCTGATTTATTTCAAATTTGTCATGAAAAAGATAACAATTTTTCTACTATCATCACTCATCAGACTCATGCATATTCATCTATTTCATATTCTGTTAGTAAGGATTATGATTTAGTTTGTAATATTGAAAGGGATACACAATTTATTCATGATGTATTGAATATTGATTTTCTTGATTGCAGCATGATAATTATATCTGAAACCAATGATATCAATTTCAATCTTCACAATGACTTATTTGATTTCCAAATAATACCCAAATATCATGATGATATTGTGTTAAAAGATACATTTTTTACTGATCTTTTTTCACGAATTTTGGATCATACTTCTGATAAGATTCTTCTTAGTCATGATTCTCATGAGAAATCTATTTTCTTCTGACTTGATTTTTATGATCCAATTTATACATGGTGGGAGGAATCATTTATTAAAAGGTTTCCATGTCATCTTTTGCGTTTTGTACATACAAAATTTGATTTAATTTCTTTTCTTCGTTTTGAATTATTCCAATTTCCAATACTCATACATGACTTGTTTTCTTTGGTAGGTTTCAAGCTACCCGAATGGCTTCATTGGAAATTTTCATTTACTTAGTTTGTATATATTTTATTTTATTAGTTTAGATTAGTTTTATAATTTATGATGATTTATGTTTGTTTATATTTTAATAAATGCAGGTATATGGAGTTGAGACAACATAATTTTAAGAATGAGACAATGACGTCATTATCAGGGAAGCAATTCTTTACTTTCTCTCTCTTTTAAATCTTCTCATTAAAATAAAGCAATTTTCATCCTTCTATACCTGCATACTCATTAGGATTTATTTTGTTACTTTTATTTTTGAATAAAACACATTAGATTAACATCTCAACAATTATTAATAAACAACTTTGAAGGATTTAATAAAAAAAAAAGAGAGGGGGATAAAAAACTTTAAAACACGTTAATTTATTTTAATCTCTTATGTTCTTTGCTGATAATTAGTCATATGTTGTTAAACCTATTTTCCATTTGATGAGATCGTGATTTAACTCATGTGTTATGTGTATATAATTTGATTTAAAATTTGATTTTCTTTAATAAGAGTTTTCTCGTAGACTCTGAAATCCTTCGTTTCAGTAATTTGCTCAAATAAAACTCATGTATGTATTGTACACTTGTAACTCCTGGTTGTTTTCTTTTCAATTTATTTTTGTTTTTATTTTTTATTTTTGTTGTTCTTTTGATTTTTCAAAACCTGGAAAGATGATTGAGATCTGGGAATGTTTTTCTGTCACAAACTTGGAATCTGATTATATAAAAGGAAAAGAAATTGAACTGTTTTAAACGAAAAATTACTAGACCAAAACTTTTACTTTACTTCACTTCTTTTATCATTATCCTCAAATTGTTGGATTTAATGAATATTGAATTCACTATTACTAGGAATTCTATTACTTGTTTAGAAATAAGTTCTGGGAAAGCAAGTTGCTATTTAAAAATAAAATCAGTTATCTATAGATCCTTTACGCTATCTTACTCGTAAAGAGTTTCCTATTAAGTTCCCCCATTATAAACATGCAAATCTCTTGTAGATGAGCACTTAAATGCTGAGTATGAAACCTTCTTTAAACTTATTAGGTTGGGATATAAGCCGTTGGGTAGAATGGGTTAAAATACGTACCCTTTCGAGACTATGGACGCCTGCGGGCAGGAGGGCTTTGTCTGTGGAAAACTTGGATTCCAAATCATAAATTGTTATATATACAAAAATATCTAAGAATCCAAAGCCATCCCTCACTCATGAAGAGGTTCCAATGCAGCTTACCCATTAATAAATTGAGAAGTTCTAAATATTCGTGTTTTATCTTATTTTGGGACTAGAACGGTAGGATGTATGGTTAAAATTCAACCCTTTCGAAGCTATGGACGCTTCCAGGGAGGGTCATGACTGTAGTATTGGGATCATATCTTAAAAAACTGGTCAAATATCAAAATTGCGTTGTTTTTCCCAGGACTAATTTCTTTTGGAGTCTTATGTTTTCTGAAAAAACTTAAAATTCGTATCATTTTTGAAGGTAATATCTGGATAATGATAAAAGAATTGAACCTGGTAATAGTTTGAAATCTAGTCTTATCAAAAAGCACAGTTCTCTTATCTTCACAAAAAATATTGATCTGAGTAAAGAAAATTTTTCTTGTCATATTACATGTATAAGTCAGATTTCACGTTCTTGCAGAGATAACTACTTCTCCACGTAAAGTCGCCATTTGTTGGCCTCCCAACAGATCCCTTTCCCAACTGCAAGGGGAAGGGAACCCACTAGAGAAAATCTTTGAAATCTGTAGCTACTGATTTTCTTTCTCTAGCTTCCGGCTGCAGATTTTTTGTAAATTTAATTTTACAAGTGTGGGATGTTTCTGGATTCCAAGCTGATATGTCCACAACTTTTCTCAATTCCAAGCCTTTATTACTTTATTGATCACATGATCATATTGACAAATTCAGATTAATTATCTAAATACTCAATTCGATATACATATTAAAAGATACATGTGAAGGTTTTGAAATGAGCATACTTTTCCTTTTTACACTCAGTGAGGCAGTTCTAAAGTGCATATCCGCGTTTTCACTTGAGCTTGCAACCTCTTGATAGTTCTTCTCATTAAAATTTTCATGGTATTATTTTAAATTCATTTCGTCCTTTATATATGAAGGTCTTCTCCAAATTATTTTTATATTCATAATGGTCACATTTTTTAAGCTGGTTTAAATTACTTATGTGAAATTATTCCTTATAATTCAAAGTAATTTTTATTTTCATTAATTATTTATGTCTCCAAAAGTTAACTTGTTCAAGGGATATATATTCATGACATATATGGAGCCAAAATGTATACATTTTTATAATATGAAAATTCCAACTCTTTAGTTTCACGACAACCTCATAATTATAATAATGTGATAATGATTTTTATAAACAAAAAATTATGCATTTTGGTTGTTTAGGTTTAAAAGCGACCGTTGATACTAAAATGATTATTATCCTGCAATATTTTCCTCTATGAACAAGTAGCACGAGAAACCAGCTCACCTAACGGTCTTGATAAATATTATCACTTCAGTCTTTAGCTCATAAAATGACTATCAGCTTATAGTATTAGCATCCATGAGAAGGAGAAGATCGTTCACAACCTTTTGCGCAGTTCGCTCCACTAAAAAACATAAGAGATCGCGCAGGCTTCAAGATCTCACTACGCTGTATGAAAATCATGAGGATCATGGTAAAGATCACTGAAAAGGAGGGTCATGCTTAAGGGTTTTCATGATAGTAAAATTATTAAATGTCAACACCGGGTATCATTCTAGCTCCTCCACGCATTTACCATCAAAGATGCCATCCTGATGATCGAGCCACTGAACTTTGTTGGAGACTATAAAGATCAACATATATCAGTAACAAGATTGAAGCGGTTAGAGAGATTCATTACACAATTATCTCATCGATCTTCATCAATTAATTACCAGATTTTAATTATTCTGTTAGTTAAAAGAAGATTTGGTTCTATTTTTCATTCTATTTATTCTAAATTTAATTTCTACAGGTTTAAAGGAAATGAAGAAGAGAAATTGCCGGGAATAAGGAGATGGACGGTGATTGATATATTTTTGCAGGGAGTCCAAGCTGTGGAGGTTACGATATCAGCAAGGATAATGTGATTGAACTATTGTTGTACTATCAGTTTGACTGTGAAATTTGTAAGGACGCGATGAAATATCGAGAGCTAAATGAAAACTCGCATCCAGAGAATGAAGGAATATTAAGATTTCTCTGATTTCATGGACACAGTTCTGATGTGAGTTATCTGCCAGAAATAGAGTTCGACTATCCTATTTAAGCAGTATGTAAACGTTGTTGCAAGGGGAAATCTGGGCAGCGCTGGGGGTATTTTTTCTTTCACAGTTCGAGAGCAGACTGGGGGCTGTCCAAGCATAAAAGATTTTTCTTTTGAAAGCTCTGAAAACGTTGTTACCATAGAGGCTGTGCTGAACAGAACTTGAAATTTCTTTTAATGTTCTGTAAACACTGCTTCCAGGAGGTCCAGGAATCGAAGAACGCACTGCACTGAGGCTGATGGATGGAGGAATGTTTTTCTTCATATTTATGTTTTCTTTCAGCAAAATGATTTTGAAGAAGGAGGATGATCGATTGAGTATGTGCAGAGGCTGATTTCTAGAGAGATCGAGGTTTCAGGATTAAGATTGTTAGAAGTTTTCTGTAATTTATACATTTTCCCATTTCTGGAGAATTTTTGTGGAACTGAAGCATTGAATTATTTTTGAGTTTTCTGTTTTTTGAAAATCTTCATTACATGTGGTAACTGTGTATTTATTTTTTTACCAATAATATAAACTTTGAATGTTTTCAAGTTTCTATTATTTATATTTAAATGCAAACTCTTCTTTCAATCTGTATTGTTTCCAGCGTTGTTTTGATTATTAACTTTTAATTATAATGATTTATAGTTAAAAATTATATTATCTTTTACATAAGAAAGGAAATACTTTACTTCTTTATGTTAATGATAGTTAATCAAGAATGCTGGAAATCTTTTATTTACTTTTCCTGGAAATGTTTTTTACTTTTTCTGGAAATGTTTTATTTACTTTCTCTTCTTTGAATGTTCGCAATAACGAAATAGTTATAAAAAGAATGTACTCTTGAATTATTTCATGTGTTACGTTCTTTATTTATATTTAATTAAAGTAGATGAAAAAGAAGTAAAGGTTCTTTTTTAATCAAGAAATCTTTTAGGTTAGATATACTTTAAATAGTTTATTTAGTTTTATTTTCTTGGATTGATTAAAGTATTAATGGATGTTTCCATTATACTTTAATTCAATTATATTTACTTTATTTTCAGCTTTTCATTTTATTGGAAAATTAAAAAGATTATTCACAAAAATAGCAATTTCCTATTCTTTTTCAATATTGTAAAATGTTATTACATATATGTATATATAAATATATAGATTAGATTTTTATAATATTTTCTTTATTTTAGATTAGTTGTTGGTTTTCCTGTACATTTGATTTATTTTTATCTTTTAGGTTTCTTTTAGATTAATTCTTTGGCTAACGGAGCCATAAAACCCGTCGGGAACAACCATCCCAAATAGCTTGCAACCTGCTTTAAGGATCCTAGTCTGGGTTGTCTCCCCTTGTTGAGAGCAAGTCATATTTTCCCGTCAACAAACCCCCATACTTTGCAATCACACTCAAGCAGCACTCAAGCAAAGCACTAAGGTAAAAGAAGTCTAATGCACTAATCCCAAAACAAAAAATAAAAAATGCAATGACAAGAACATTCTTAAAAAATAAATTTACCCTAATAAAAAACGTCTCTGGTAAGAAACAGAGGTGTATACAGACTCTGGCAGTATCAAAGGAGACTCAGCAATCATCACAACTCACCCAACAACCATTCAACTTCCTCTAAAAGGATAAACTAAGGGCATACGTGACTGTTCGTAGTAAACCCACATGTATACGCGGAAATGGCAGAGGAAACCATGTGTATACGCAACTGTGAGTTCAAAACTCACGTACAAGAAGAAAGGTGCATAAAAATCAAGGCAAACAGACAAGCCGAGACAAACTTCACACTAATTAGACATTACCAAGCAAACATGCCCCCAGACCCGACACAGAAACAAGAGAGAAAGAGCAGTTCAAAGTCATTGAATGCCGATAGAAAACCCCCAAAGCACAACTACTAGGAACTCCCCAGTGGAGTCGCTAATTCTATTATGGAGAGAAATTCCTATGGCTTGGGGTACCACAATAGACAGCTTGACTCCAAAAATCAATCCTTTCCAATATGCAATAGAAATTAAATATCTAACACTAAAGGATCAGACCTCGTACCTTATTCCAGATGGTTGAAGTAGATCCTCGTTGAGCTTTCCAACTTCATCTTGAATTGCTAGATTACTTCCTCAACAACAAGTAAACAATACAAGCATACTATATATAATGGTGTTAGATCTATTATAGCATATATAATCAACAATGCATAAGAATTTGAAAACATCCATGGCTAAAATATTCATTCAAACATACATTATTGGACAGGAAAATATATTTCTATTAATATAAAATCAAAGATTACAATGGATACAACCTCTGTCGGCACGTCTATTAATCAAAGAAACTGAATCCCCCACTTGGGCCTCCACCACCTCAATCCTCCATCTCTCGATAGCAAGCTCACAAGAAAAAGGCAAGCTTGGGAAGAACACAAAAGTGCTCCAAGGGACAAAGGGATGCAGACTCAAGCACAAGTTTCAGCAACAATGGACTATAGTTTCTTTGCTCTCAATTCTCTGATATGCCTTCAATGTACCATAGAGCTCCTTATATAGATTTTCAAAGGGGTAATGAAAGGTCGAATCCGAGCGATCTCAAGGCATAGGGAAGGCCAGGAGTCAAGTGAGTCAGATCCATGTCAAGGAAAACTCCAAAAGTATTTGGATTATGCACACATCCCGATGTATGCAGTTTTAGGGTTCAAACCCATGTATACACATGATTAGGGGTTTAAAATTCGCGTGTATCATTTTTCACATGTTTTTAGGGATGGTCCAAGGGGTCTAAGAAGTCTGTAGAGGGACAGGGGGAAGTCCATACAAATGTGATTCACCTAGAGTGGTAGAATCAACTATAACAAAGAGTGACTAGGAACTGTATAAAGGAAGGGATACACAAGTAATAATAGATAGAACAATGATGGAATCAGGATACAGATTAGATGCAGGGACAAATCCTTGAATAGTGAGCACAACATAGATATGACCCAAGGCATTTGTTAACTTTGTAGATAATACATCTAGACTTATCTTTCATGTACGAGACATGATCATATTCCCCAGGTATAACGGACAAGAGGAGGAGTAAGAAACTCGAAGTGATAGCTGAAATGAAAGTGAACACTGAGACATGAGTATCAAAAAATACAGAGAGTGCTATGTTCAAGGAAGACATGCTGCCACTGACTGAGAATCAAAAGAAAACTTCTTCCTTATCTTTCTTGTTAAATTTTAATGAGTCCAAGAAATTCAACTCAAGTCTCTCTTCATTTTTTGACAAGCTTGAAGATAAGAGGGAATAATGCTTGATAGTGTCACTAATTCGTGGATTTTATGAGCCCGAACTAGTACATGCTCACTTGGTTTTTTCATCTTTAGAGAGTCTAAAAACTCTGAAGAAGACTATAGGGGGGGTCCTTTTTCATCCAATTTAGTCTCCGGAGGCCGAAAAAGTGTAAAACATACCACAGAAGAACTCTCTTAACTTCTGTAGAAGAAAAGGTGAACCTTTTTTGTACTTAGTCAGGGAGGGACGAAAAAGGTTAAATTACCACCTACCTAACGCTCCTTCGAGAGCAGCATATAGCTTGATTTTTATGAGTGTGAAGGAAAGCAAGATCACTAGGAAAGATCCATTTGAGTACGAGGAATGGGGCTTACCACAATAAACTCAATGTTTTGTTCTTGGTGTTTAACGAGCATGACAAAGACACAAAGTACACTCGAAATATTTTTTATGTTTAGTTCCATAGCATGAAAAAGAGAGAAATGAGCTCATACCAGGTGTTCCTTTTCCGTAAATTTAGTCCCTCAGGTCCAGGAAAGTGGTAAACCTATACTTGAGAATACTCTTCTCAATTCCGCAGAAAAGAGAGTGATCCTTTCTCGTATTATTCCACATGGTCTGAGAAATAGATAACCTACCACCAATGTGGATTCCCATTCACATATTCTTAACAAGCTTGAAAAGATAAGTTTACTCAGTAGTCAAGTATATTTTGAGGAGTTAGACCTGGGCCTAAAGAAACTCCATAAGGGTGGGGAGTCTTATAAAAGAATAGCTTGTAAAAAGAGACCACAGTGAGGATCAATTTGGCATGAAAAATAGCTACGGATACTCCCATGAACCTATGAAAAATGCAGCATGAGTATAAAATACAATAAGTGGGTTCTAATCGAGGATAGTCATGTGAGGAAAATCCTATCCACGGAAGAACAATGGCATAAACGAGGTACTAATGGTTAAAATACCGTAGTCCGTGGTCAAAGTGGTAATTCTATGATTAAGATGGATTATGTGTGAATGACCAAAATCCTATCCTATATGAGTGAAAAAACAACTTTAGAAGACCTTAGACCTGTCACATTGAAGAAAAAGACATGGTATTAGTTTGATTTTTATAAAAATTATGAACTATAAGTAAAAACCCACTTTTAAAATAATATTTCTATAAATAGTTCAAAATAGAAATAAAAAACTCACCATTTTACTTTTTACCCAAAAGAGACAAGTTTTACCTCTGCCTTTGATTGCTCATTATGGACAACTTAGTGGACAATTCTCAAAACCGCAAGTGCCAGGTAAAACTACACTCCATGCTCCTTCATTTGATCCAAGCAAATTTCAATTTTTGGCTAAAATTTGATGTTTTTCACCGTCCTAAAAGTAGCCACGTTGGGTACGCGGGTATGGTATATCCACAGTCATATAGACACATTCTGTACGTGGGTTTCCTGAAATCAAGTCGCGTACAATACACAACTTGTCCAAAGGACAGTCATGTACACTGCACGAAGTAGGAAAAAGCTATGTAGGGCCAAAAAAGAATTTTTTCTAATGAATTTAATGTTTGATAAATGGTTTGCTATCAGATTGAAACATGGTGCTTGAGTGGAGGGAGAGGGAGCATGAAGACATGGACCAAGAAGCGCTACGGGATGCCCCCATGGTAAATGCTTTGCGGCAAAGTGGGCTGCTTAAATTCTTCTGTACCTCACCTATTTAATCCAATTTCCGTCTACTAGAGCTTATGATAAAATATTGGAATCATGATCTTGGTATGTTTGACCTACAAGGTGAGTTTCTAGAGATTTCCTCGGAAGATGTCTACTTTATCTCCAGTTTTTCACGAAGAGGAGATTCAATTAACTTGGAAGGTACCGGTAGAGGCGGCGACCTTCTAAGTGTACAGAACTACATAGATATATATTGTGCGACTAGTACTCAAAAGAGGGGTAGTTGCATCCCTATTGTTCATATTCACAACTTTCCATTACAGGTGTTGGCAAGTACTATAGTGAGGGTTGTAGGGTCATCATCACTTCACCTTGCAACTTGAAAACAAATGATACTTGCAGTGGACTGTCTATAGGGAGCCCTATATGACTGGTGTTTGGGAGTAATCCCGATAATGAGGAAGAAACTCTTTGACTATAAAAGAGGCCGACGGAAAAACTTTGGTTATTCTAGCATATGGGTGGCCTTTTTCTTTGAGAGGGTGTCTAGCTTGATTCCTGCAGTACCACTACCAGTTTTTTCTCCATGTCAGCCTAGACATAGTAGGTGGGGAGAAATATTCCTCCTCTGGGGATGCGGTGGATCGGTTCAGAGTGTATACGATGGCGACTTCTACTTATGGTGGGAGTGACAGGTACCAGCACTAGAACAATTTCCATATGCTGGAATAGATTTTTGAGGTGACATTGACCTTGACCTTCCTCCTAGAGGAGCATGGGGAGCGTCAGGTATTTTTGTTTTCAAGTTTTTTAAATTTTTATGAATTTTAGTCATAAAGATATATACATATGTATAAGAGTTTTTAATCCTTTTAAATGTTAAAATGTAGATATTGGACCAGTCTGCCCTACTGGGAATCCACGTATGTATGTGCATCCTGTGGCCGAAGAATACCATGGTTTGATTAGGGTTCTTGAGGGAAAGATAGCTAGGCTTACCTAAAGAACACCTACTTTACGTATTAAGAATATCCTTGCCACTATGCAGGAGCTAGTGGTTGGTATACTACCTATCTGGATACACCTTATGAGGATGGTAGCTAGAGCAGTACTTGTGTACATCGACATCTTTGAGGCTGCTGCAGCTGAGGAAGCTAAAGAAGCCTGAGACCAGGGTGATCAGGATGATCAAGGGGACCAGGGTGGTCTAGGTGACCAGGGTGGACATGATGACCAGGGTGTTCAAGCTTAGACTTATGAGCATTTTATGGAATTCGATCCTGTTTTGTATATTTTTTGTATATTCTATAGTTATGACTGGATCTGACGATCATAAACTTGACCTATCTATATGGATAGATAATCACATATATATATATATATATAATGTCGGTTTTATTTACATGTGGTTTGTAATGTATCTGTTATATATTTTTATGCAAAATGTGTTAAGTGCCAATCCAAGATATAATTAGCATATGCATCATTTAATGAATTTTGATTTCTTGGTATATGATTGAATGTAATAAACTCAAAATTTCTTTCTAATAACCTAACTTGCATAAAATAATGTAGTAAAATAGGTTTCCACACCTGATTTGCTCGATTGAGCTAGGAAACCACCAATTGAGACTCAAGTCAGACTTCCAACTGAGTGATACCACGTGACAAAGCATCCCATAAAATCTCAATGATAGCCATGTATTCGGCCACATTATTGGTAGTAGGACCTAGGCAAGCGCCTCCAGAGGCAATTCGCTATCCTAAGGGTGAGTAAATGACCCATGCAACTGAAGCCAGGTTACAAGTCTGGCGACTAGCACCATCTGCGAAACCTACGAACCACTCGAAAAACATATGTAACAACCAAAAAATGGTATAAGAACACAAATTGATGAACTATTGTACATAATATACATACAATAAAAATACAGGAAAAAGCGCTAAGCCTAAGCATAGTACTTTTTCAAGTAGATCCCATTTCTAGGCTCATGAAGCTTATTCCCCTCGAAATCTATTAATTCATATGCACCTTTCTTCAACACTTTTGACACGACATAAGGTCCTAACCACATAGACCTGAATTTCCCTGCCCCCGGGAGTTCTTTGTCCTGATCCCAAAGCAAGATAGGCTCCCCTTCAAAAAAAATCCGAGGTTTGACCGATTTATCATATTGGTTTTTTACCTTATTTTTATGATTCTCATTTGCTATCAGCACATCTCTACGCTGCTCATCTATTTGTTATAAATGTAATAAACGTTCTTCCAACTTAGTTGTATCAAGTAACACATGAACAACAATCTTTAAGGATGAGATTTTGCATTCAACCGGGGTTACTGCTTCCACTCCATGAATGAGTTGGAAAGTAGAGAACCCTATAGTAGTTTTCACATAGGTTTGATATTCCCAAAGTGTAGGATACAACATGATGTGGCCATTGGAACGGGCTGCATTAATAGTGCACTTGAGAATAGCCTTCAAGGTTTTATGTACAGCCTCGACTTGACTGTTTTCCTGAGGATAGAAAGAATATGAATGCTCTTTTCTAAACCCTAGCATAGTGGTAAATTTAGTCATCATACTATTTTGGAAGTGACCACCATGGTCAGTGACAATCTCTTTAGGGATACCGAATCGTGCGATAATTTGGTTAAAAACGAAAAAAGTTGCAATTTCCCCATTAGCTTTATAGGTGGGCATTGCCTTTTCCCACTTCGTGAAATAATATACAGCGACAATGATATGTTTGTGCCCCCCAGCCGAGATTGGGTTGCATGTCATGTAATCTATCCCCCACTTCGTGAAGGGGCCCACTGAGATGACGAGAAATGAGTATTGGGCATGGGCAGATCATTAGCATTTTCACAGAGTGGAAATCAAATCAACCTTTCATTTCAGATCTGCTGCCTTCTCTCCATTTCTCACAATTTCTCAAAGCTGGCACGATTGTGATCTAGATCTATTCTTGAAGATTGTGCTACCAGAAGCAGATCCAGAAGAATATGAACAGGTAAGAAATATCTTAACACTAGAGGGTTTATGGAAGACCTTCAATGGAGATGAATATGATGCATGGGTAGTTAAAGTGATTAATATATTAAAATTACAAGATTTGTGGCACTTCATAGCTGAAGAGGATCCCATTGATCTAGAAAAATTTAATTATTTGACAGAATTCGAAAAAGAAAGAAGGCAAGTTGTGGCCTTATGTTTGATACATTCTCTTTTTCATTACAATGTAGAAGCTGATACTCCAAAGAAAGCATGGGATACACTGAAAGAAGTATTCAGTGAGGAACTAACAGTAGAGGAATCCCACCCTCAAGTGGAAGATAGTCAAAATGACTGTATCTATGAGGATCATGTAATCCCAGCAAGGGATGTTGATGGCAGCATAGAAGCTGCAATAGTGTCTGAGAATGAGCAACAACCAGCTGATAGCATCACAAAAGAAACAACATGTAGTCCACCTCAGAATCAGAAAACCAGAAGTTTGAAGGAGATCTATGAGCAGGCTCCTGATGAGCATCTACAGTATGCTCTGTTTTCTTCTCACCGCACACTTTTTGAAGAAGCACTGAATGATGCACAGTGCAATCAAGCAAATGAGGTTGTCATTGATGAGAAACACCAAGATGTGAATGTTCTCCAAGAAAATCTGAAATATATTCATATTTTTTCTAACAAAAATGTTGAGTGTGCAGGTAAAGATAACAATCAGAAGAATCTTTCTAGTGTAAAGCTGACAACGATGACAGTGCTTCATGACTTCCACACAATCTTTAAAGATCATGGGCCAGAAATAACCAGCACATAAGAGCTTCTAGGCCATTGCTAACCCAAATAAATGACCCCCACACGCTCCACTATGGGCATCATTTAGGACAGTTTCTGCTCCTTCGTGGGTAAGACATCGATGCAAAATGGAATCTACCCCACTATTGTATAAAGTATCTCCAATAATGAGGTAGTTTTTGGCATGTACGCATAGTTTGAACCATTCTTCCCACGAGAAGGATGCAAGGTACTTCAAAGTCTGGAGATAGACAAGTATATCTGCGTACTAGGGGTCAGAGGTGGAGATCAAAAAGATATGCTCATCTAGGAATGGGTCTTCTTCAATGGATACATATTCCTCTACCAGAAATTCTGCAATGAGCTCAGCAAAAACTAAGGATTTGGAGGATTTGGAGGATTGGCAATCTAAGTCAAACTCCTAAAGAATGACTATCCATTTATTGAATTTCCCTCCAACTATCCGTTGGGACAAAACATATTGGAAAGGATTAACATCCGCCACTACCATCGTGGTCCTCAGTAAGATGTAGTGACGCAACCTCTGAACAGCATACACAGCTGCCAAGGCCAACTTCTCGACGTGGAAATACCTAAGTTCAGGGCCAGCTAAAGCATGGCTGAGATAGTAGACGACATGCTCTTAGAGGCTATCATCCTCCTAGACTAGTACTAACCCTATGGTTGACTCATATGCGGACAGATACAATATAAATTCACGAGAGTAATCTGGTGGGCGCAATAATGGTGCCAACAACAAAGCTTTCTTTAATGCCTCAAATGCAAGTTGCACAATTTCATCCCATACAAATGGGGTGTCCTGCTTCAACAGGAACATGAAACCTTTAGTGATCTTGGCATAATTTACAATAAAATGTCGAAGGAAGTTGGACTTCCCTTGCAGGCTTTGAAGTTGCCTGATAGAGCGAGGATGAGGCAGATTTACGATGGCCTCAACTTTCAAAGGATCCACCTGAATGCCTTTGTTGGAAACAATGAATCTGAGCAATCTCCCTGACTTGACACAAAAAACGCACTTGTGTGGATTCAAGCAAATTTTGTAGTATCTGCATCGTTCAAAAATCAAACGCAAATGATCTGGGTGATCGATCGTCTTACGAGAATGTGCTGGCAAATCATCAAGGTAGGGTTCCACAATGGTTTTAATGTCGTGAAAGGAAAAATTCATTGCCCGCTGAAAGGTTGCCCCTATATTTTTCAATCCAAAGGGCATTTTCCTATATGTGAAGGTACCCCAAGGATAGATAAAAGTTGTTTTATGTTGGTCTTCTAGTTTAATTTGGATTTGATTATACCTGGAGAAACCATCCATAAACGAAAAGACTTCACTTCCTGTACATGCATCAATGATTTGATCTATGAATGAAGTGGGGTAGTTGTCCTTAGGACAGGCTTTGTTTAGATCCTCAAAGTTAGTAAAAATGTGTATAGTCCCTTGCTTTTGTTGATAGGAACAGGGTTGGATACCCATTCTATCAAAGCTACCAGGTAAATGAAACTGCCTTTCAGTAGTTTCTCAACTTCATCCTTAACCGCTGCTGCTTTACGTGGATTGACAGGTCTCAACTTTTGTCGTATGGGTCTAGCATCAGGGTAATTTTGGATTTCATGCTCGACTATTGACGGATCTGTGCCTAGCATATCCTCATATGACCAGGCAAATACATCACGAAATTCCTTAAACAAGGCTATATAGATCGCAATCTCCTCCGGAGAGCAGTTCGCGTCGATGTGTACATTTTCCACAATGTTTGGGTTTGCAGAGATGTTGATAGGAATCATAGTGGAAATGTTTTCCATATTCCCCTCAAAAAATATTCCTTCCCTTGGTAAGGGATTAATAGGTGTATCAACATCACTTACCAGTATCGTATGGAACTTCTGGTTCTCGATCCTGCTTAACTTTGGAAGAAAAGAGGATTGATGGTGAAGATCTTTGCAGATCTTATCTCGTTTGCACATGGCTTCCAGAATGGCTTCATCCGAAGGTAAAAATATATCTAAGTAGTCTCTATAATGCAAAGAATTCACTGCCCAAGCAGGAAGATAGGCTTCTTTCGGCTCCTCTGAGACTGTGAGAGGGACCGAAATTGGATCAATAGCGGTATGAACGATAGCTTGATAAGTTACTTCTGATGTTGATAAGGGAACTTTAGGTTCATGGTGGGAAGGAAGAACCTAAGGATCTGTTTTATCAACAACCGTTGCTATAGACTTCCCTACACTAGTAGAACCTAGATAATTAATCGGAGCTAGAATATCAAATTTGCCCATCAATGATACATACATTCCAGCCCCTAAACTCTCTGAAGCAGATTTAACCTTATCAACCAACGGTATGGTGGACTTGTTAGTTTCCATGCATATTTTTTGAGTAAAACTGAGTTGGTCTATAGTAGCCAACTTCCCTTCATGTGGAAACACTACTACCTGAAATACAGCCGATGCAATAGCTGACATGGCATAAGTCCAAATTCTCACCAAGAGCGAGTTATAATACAAAGGTGCATCAATCACCTCTACCTCAATAGACACTACTTTCCCTGCCAACTTAATTTCAAAATCCGGTAGGATACCATGTGGATGAAATGGCATTCCGTTGAAAGCAGTAAGTAGGGTGTTCGATGGAACCAGCTTTGGAGATCCAAGATATTTTCAGCAATATAGGGACATGACACATGTAGAAGCACCATCATTGAAAACTAGCCTTCCAATGGTTTTTCCGCCATGGATAACATATATCGATAAGGCTACATGATATGGCAAGCAAATTTTAACATGAAACAAATTAAATTTCGCCATGAGGCTCGATGAGTTCATACTGTCTAAGGCTGCTAAGAGTGCATCTCGCTAGGTGGGACAACTCTGTAACACCTCTAAATCCGACATTGCACTAGGAGTTTGGGCTAAATATTCAAATACGGAGTATTTTTCTACAGCCCTAGAATTGGGATTGTGCAAGGTTTTCTTGAAGACACCTTTCAATATCTTGGGCATAGGTTCGATGGGTTTCTCAATCGTGAGAGGGTTGGAAGTTTCACCTATCGACTTACCCTTCTCCGGAGTCCATGTTTCATAGTTCTTGTTCCTAGTCTGGAGTAAAGTATGGGATCAAACCATGTTGATATAATTAGGTTCAGGAGCATTTGGGGTGCCCCCTACTGCATTTGAAGCTGAAGCAGAATTCTATGCTTGGGGAAAAGGATCCTTTAGGACAGCTGGTTGTTGGCCTTTTAAAAACTTTTGAGCTTGTTACATAAGGAGAAATTTATGGGTTAGGTGATCTTCATGGCACAGATTACATGGTAATTTCACCTTATTCTTTTTTTTTTTCCCCCATCAGCATTGTTTGTGGGTTTTTGCTTGTTTTGGTTTCCCTCACCTTGTTTTCCTTTCTTCTTTTTCCCACCGGGCTACTGATTGCCCTTCTAAGAGGATTGTGAAAAAACATTTGCATTCTGGGGTGAGGGAGCATCCTTTGTTGCCTCCACCGTAGAATGTTTGACAGACAACTCATGGAACTATTTAGCCAAAGACTCTACAATGGGAGATTTCACAGAACCAACCACGCCATTGACATGGGGTCCATGCTTAGGTTTATCTACATTGTGCGTTGGCCTCGGTGCATCAGGGATGATCTCATATAAAATCCCAGATTGAGAATATATCAAATATATCTGCTGGGCCCTGAGAATAGCCTCTTCCTCATTGGTCACTCCCAAAGTAGATACATGCTTAGATATGTATGGAAATAGGGATTTAAGGAACCATTCTAATAAAAATTTGGGAGGAATAGTGGCTTTGATAAGGATATTCCATCGTCTCCACTCTTGGATGTGATCCAAAATATGAATGGCCTTGTCCTACCGAAAGGTAGAGAACAAGTCTGTCCCGAAATCATATCGGACAGGAAGTTGGAAGTGACTAAGGAATACATTAGCCAAGTCCCAAAAATGATCAAACGTAGCAGAAGGCAGTTCAATTTACCATTTTTCCACAATACTAGTTAGATTTCTTTGGAATAGCCTTAACTGAACTGTATCATCATTCAGTGACTTGGAAGAGCACTACAAATGGAAAGTGGTGACATGGGCTCCTAGATCATCACCAACTTTTCGTTCGAATTTTGGTATATCCGAGGGTAGCTTGGTAGGAACGGGTGGCCAGGAGGAGTTATGTCTCACCGGGTCATTCATTAGTTTCAACAAATATGGAAAATTTAACGTTGCCAGGAAAGGGAGCTTGGGTCTAACCAAAGCATTAAAAGTACCATCATGGGGATTAGAGGGACTTGCCCCCATGTTCCCATATGTGAAGGCGGGCTTGCCCCCTGCTTCTTGTTGCGAATTGGTTGGACTGCTTTGGAAAGGATTCCATCCATAAGCCAGTGGATTATTTATGTGCGGTGCAGTGTACGAGGTTCTAGCTGCCCCACTCGAAGCTTGGGTTTGGAACACAGGAGCAGGTATCCCTCCACTGAAAAGCGAGAAAGGAGAGCTCATGAAAGGAGTTGAAACCAAAGTTTTAAAACCTTGACCATAAGGATTAGGGTTTCTGAACTGCACCCCTACATATGGAGTGGATGGGGGAATGTGCACTCCATTCCAAGGAAAACCCTGGACAAATGCCGAGGATCCTATAGGACCACTCTGAGCAGCGTGTGCGAAGGAAGTAGGAACTGAAGGTACACTAGGAATCCCAGTGACCATACCACCAGAAGTACCTACTAAACTTGTGGGAGCCGGTGGTTGAACCACCCAGCTAGCTGGAGTTAAAGGTGTAGTAGGTATACTTGTTCTAGGGGAACCTACCTTGGGAGGTGGCACTCCTTCAGCCAGAGGAGCTGAGGTGGAAGTAGAAGAACTTTCTCCTGTAGTAGACATTAGTTTGCCCAGAGGGACACCAATCACTGGTGAATTAAAAGGACGAACCTGAATGATCACATGATTGTTTAATTCAGTTAGAGGTGAATAAAATTTCCTTGCAAACTCGTCGGCCTACAAGTCTTCTATCTGTGGTATCGTTATTCTCACATACAGAACAATTTTTTGGTGATGTCATTGTTTATGTCATGCAAGTAATTTGTCTTTATCAATATTTGCTAACCGTATAAGGAATTAAATTTTCCATAACTATTATATGTATTATAAACATTGTATCATATAGCACATAAGGGAAATCGAGTAAATAAACTTTGAACACTTAGTTATAGTAACCATTTTGTTATAAAAAATTAGAGAAAATGAAATATCAAATCATTTAAAAGCATATAGATAAGTGCTATAGACATTTTTGGAAATGAAAAAAACAATATTACTTGTGTATTGAATGGAATATTAGTAAAACTATAAAAGAATAAATCCTATTGTATTTATAACATAGTAAATGACCATATTATTGACCATAAACACGTATGTAAAAAACTCGATCGATACCCAACAAATAATTCAAGCATTAACCATACAAAATTAGATTCTTTAGAGGAAAGAGTTTTATACTAGCAAAACTATGACCTAAACATAATTTCCAACTAATTGTTCTATAGAGAGTTGTTAAAAAATTTAACAACTGTATTTGAATAAAAAGAAAAAAATTGCTTTTTCAAAACCTATATAAATTAATAATACTTGTTCTGAGTTTTAGAGACCAAGGAATGATCATTCAAAAAACAATAATGATGTAATTTTTGTGCAGAATATAGTGTTTAATGAAAACAAAAACATATAAATATTGTAATAAGTTTTCCAACCACAATAAACAATAGAAATGATACACAGTATTGTATTCACAAAAAGCTTAACGAGAAATTACACATATATAAAATAGGTTGTTTATGGAGTAAGGAACGAACCCCCAATTAAACAATACAAATATCCCCATTATTAACAATCCCTAGACAAAGCTTATAGTCAAGATGGTTAATTGAATTCATAATTTTAAACCCAAACAAAATTTAAGGAAACTTACTTGTCCATTCGAGGGTTATAAGTTGTCCAAGGTCGAATATGATTATTTTAACAAGATGAGACCTACTGAGTGACAAATAGGCCTAGATGAGTAATCAATTGCAATCCATATGCTTATAAATTAACTCTCAAAGAGGTAAGAAATCATTACTTTGTTAAACAAGAATCGAAAAAATTTATTTGTTCCAATTTAAATCATAAAGTAAATAGTGAAAGCTTTCAAAAATGATAAATTGAAGGAAAATTTAAATTAAAAACTACTTATAAAAAAGTATACATCCTTTTAAGATGAAGTGTGAGATTGCGTTAAAGCAACAAAACAAAATGTTAGAAAAAATCATACCATAAAAATGGAAAACAGTGAACCTCCATGGGGGATAGGGTGTGGGTGATGTGTATCCAACTTACTTTGTTATTATGATTTATTAAAAACTAAAAAATTCTTATGATCCTTTGAAAATATGATCACTAATCTTACGAACTCTTAGAAAAAAATTACTAAAAGAGGAAGGAAACGTCTAGGGTGCTCTAGATGGCTCAAATGTTCAAAATTTCACGAGATATTCCTTCTAATTATTCGTCAAAGTTGTAAAAATAGTGAGATATAAGTAACCAAATACACCCAAAACAATTTAAAAGTGTCTTTGGAAAATCCCTAAAAAATGCTACAACAAGCCTTTTTTGGTGAATATTTTTAATTAAAACATGCCTCTTTTTAATGGAAAAATTAAAAATTACTGAAACATTAAAAACACTCATGGGGGAATTTAATCATACCATAAAATGGAAAACAGTGAACCTCCATGGGGGATAGGGTGTGGGTGATGTGTATCCAACTTAGTTTGTTATTATGATTTATTAAAAACTCAAAAATTCTTATGATCCTTTGAAAATATGATCACTAATCTTACAAACTCTTAGAAAAAAATCACTGAAAGAGGAAGGAAGCGTCTAGGGTGCTCTAGATGGCTCAAATGTTCAAAATTTCACGAGATATTCCTTCTAATTATTCGTCAAAGTTGTAAAAATAGTGAGATATAAGTAACCAAATACACCTAAAACAATTTAAAAGTGGCTTTGGAAAATCCCTAAAAATGCTACAATGGGCCTTTTTTGGTGAATATTTTTAATTAAAACATGCATCTTTTTAATGGAAAAATTAAAAATTACCGAAACATTAAAAACACTGATGGGGGACTTAGTACCTGTTCATATGACTCAAAAATAATTATTATCATGGTAATATGCATTGACACCTAGGTTTTAATAACCTCCTAATACCTATCCACCGAGACAGTTACTCTAGCTTTGAAGAAACGAGTGAAAAAATAAAAAATTATAGGTCATTATAAAAAGACATATAATTTTCAAGGAAAAAACACCCTAGAGTAAATTATTGATGACTAAGTCCTAGGAAATTCAAACCTTTTACATAAGTTCATCATGATAAGTATTTTATTAGAGGATAGAGTTTTATACTAGCAAAACTGTAACCTAAAAATAATTTCCAACTAATTTTTCTGTAGAGAGTTGTTCAAAATTTAACAACTGTATTTGAATAAAAAGAAAAAAATTGTTTTTTAAAAACCTATATAAATTAATAATACTTGTTCTGAGTTGTAGAGACCAAGGAGTGATAATTCAAAAAACAATAATGATGTAATTTTTGTGCAGAATATAGTGTTTAATGAAAACAAAAACATATAAATATCGTAATAAGTTTTCCAACCACAATAAACAATAGAAATGATACACAGTATTGTATTCACAAAAAGCTTAACGAGAAATTACACATATATAAAATAGGTTGTTTATGGAGTGAGGAACGAACCCCCAATTAAACAGTACAAATATCCCCATTATTAACAATCCCTAGACAAAGCTTATAGTCAATATGGTTAATTGAATTCATAATTTTAAACCCAAACAAAATTTAAGGAAACTTACTTGTCCATTCGAGGGTTATAAGTTGTCCAAGGTCGAATATGATTCTTTTAACAAGACGAGACCTATTGAGTGACAAATAGGCCTAGATGAGTAATCAATTGCAATCCGTATGCTTATAAATTAACTCTCAAAGATGTAAGAAATCATTACTTTGTTAAACAAGAATCGAAAAAAATTATTTGTTCCAATTTAAATCATAAAGTAAATAGTGAAAGCTTTCAAAAATGACAAATTGAAGGAAAATTTAAATTAAAAACTACTTATAAGAAAGTATACATCCTGTTAGGATGAAGTGTGAGATTGCATTAAAGCAACCAAAAAAATGTTAGAAAAAATCATACCATAAAAATGGAAAACAATGAACCTCCATGGGGGATAGGGTGTGAGTGATGTGTCTCCAACTTACTTTGTTATTATGGTTTATTAAAAACTCAAAAATTCTTATGATCCTTTGAAAATATGATCACTAATCTAACAAACTCTTAGAAAAAAATTACTAAAAGAGGAAGGAAGCGTCTAGGGTGCTCTAGATGGCTCAAATGTTCAAAATTTCACGACATATTCCTTCTAATTATTCGTCAAAGTTGTAAAAATAGTGAGATATAAGTAACCAAATAATAATAATAATAATAATAATAACCAAATGTAGGGTATGGACATGTTAATTGAATTCATAATTTTAAACCCAAACAAAATTTAAGGAAACTTACTTGCCCATTCAAGGGTTATAAGTTGTCGAAGTTCGAATATGATTCTTTTAAAAAGACGAGACCTACTGAGTGACAAATAGGCCTAGATGAGTAATCAATTGCAATCCATATGCTTATAAATTAACTCTCAAAGAGGTAATAAATCATTACTTTGTTAAACAAGAATCGAAAAAAATTGTTTGTTCCAATTTAAATCATAAAGTAAATAGTGAAAGCTTTCAAAAATGACAAATTGAAGGAAAATTTAAATTAAAAACTACTTATAAAAAAGTATACATCCTGTTAAGATGAAGTGTGGTATTGTGTTAAAGCACCAAAACAAAATGTTAGAAAAAATCATACCATAAAAATGGAAAACAGTGAACCTCCATGGGGGATAGGGTGTGGGTGATGTGTATCCAACTTACTTTGTTATTATGATTTATTAAAAACTCAAAAAATCTTATGATCCTTTGAAAATATGATCACTAATCTTACAAATTCTTAGAAAAAAATTACTAAAAGAGGAAGGAAGCATCTAGGGTGCTCTAGATGGCTCAAATGTTTAAAATTTCACGAGATATTCCTTCGAATTATTCGTCAAAGCTGTAAAAATAGTGAGATATAAGTAACCAAATAATAATAATAATAATAATAATAATAGTAAGAAAATGTAGGGTATGGACATGTAAAAGTAGTAGTAATAATAATAATAATAATAATAATAATAACAAGGGCCATTTATTAGTCTAATAGACCTTAGAACACAAATGTTGAACAATTGGATGGTTCAAGTCTTCAAGGGCTCACTGGAAAGCCACCTAAGTCAAACTTAGTGGATACAAACTTCCTCATATATAGTAATCGACTAAATCTTCGTTTCAGATAATATCTTTCAGGTCAAGTGAAAATAATGTGTGATCATTCAACAAATATAAAAATTGGAGTACACTATCTTAATGATAATGTGATCATTGGAGATATCCATGAGGAAGCACTCATTCAATATTCATTTAATGAGAGAAAAATAAAGTAAACAAAATCTATGATAAGTCTTTAGCAATTTATCATATTGTCTATGAACTATATGTTAAATTTAAAAAATATACTCAACAATCCTTATAATAGTCTGTGTTTAAGTATGTATCTTATTTATTATTAACTCCTTATAATAGTCTATGTTATTATAATTTGCATTGTATTGAGCTCATATTTCAAAAATTACCCAAAGTGCAAGAAATGTTTCAACTTATAGCATCAATGGGTTATAACAAACCTGTATTGGTTGACGCCGTTGAAATGTCCAAAAGGGAAACAATTTTAATTTCCTGGGAAATCAAGTAACTATGGGAAGTTATGGATTTGGGGAGCAAGTTCTCCATTATGCAATATTCAATGAACCTACCCATCATTCAAACTAACGTGACATCACTAAGAATATTCATTGATGTTGTCCATTATTTATGATCCATCCAATTTCAAGTATAATAGCTTGATTTGAATGCAATTTATATGAAATTTGGAACTGATCTTTGTTTTGAGCTCTTTGTTTCTTTACAGTTGGAGTCGAGCAAGTATTTTCTAGTCCTCAGTTGTTAGGATGAAAAAAATAGGTGGTAAAATACACATGTTTAGGCCTATTACTACCAAATGGGTTGAAGAGCATCCTCATTGTGCAAATATGATGATAGATGGAATATGGTTTCCTTTATTTTAAAAAATAAATCTTGACAATCTAGAAGTCACACAATAATTCACATGCAGGTTCACAGGAACATAGGTTGATTTTGATAGTATGAGTTTTGATGTTTTAGAAGCCCCTATTGCAGAAGCAACTGTGTTATCTAGAGAAGGAGATTTATGGTTTCAAAGGCTTCATTTTGAAGTTGATTTGAACTAGTTTCTCTTTCCATGGCATGAAAAACTAGATTGGAGCAAAGGATTTCACCAAAATCAGTGGAAGAGGAATGGAGGGTGGAGGGAAGTATTAAGTATTATACAACATTATATTACATGTAAGGGATTATTTTCCATAGTTTAGATATATTGTCTTTAGTTCCTTCTTCAACATACAAGTCTCTCAAAACTTAATTTTCCCTATTATTTGTTAAAGAGTTTATCCAAAATGAAAACACGGTTAGAAATAATCTAGATCATACCTCTTATAGTAATTTTCATCATGGATTAGTTGAGTTATTGGTTCTCAATGAATTGGGGAAAAATAACCGGACCTGGTTAAATTTTATATTTTGTTATGGATTCAATGTTGAGAAATAAGAGATGCCAAAGAAACAAAATGTGGAGAAAGGAAAAGAGGAGAATATCCCTTTAACAAAAAAAAAACAGTATCTAGCTCTAGAAATTAGAGTCAGGATAGTTAGGAAACTGTTAAACAACATAAGGGATATAAAAGGAAAGCGAAGGTCAAAGCACAACAAGACTTTGAAGGATCACATTCAAAGTAAAAGCACGATACAAAGAAAGCTGCAGAGAATGATCAAGATAAACAGATTGTAGATGATGAAGATAAGACTATGAAAACTCCCAGAATATCGGATGATCTAGAAGAAAGACCAATGGAAAATGAATCAGAACAAGGCATTTCAAAGCCATTTCTCCCTAAGCCTAAAAATATTTACACTCATTTTCAAAATTTTGAAGTTGTCAAATGATGACACAAGACAAGGGCTTCGAATATGTATCAAATGAATATGAAAAGAAAGTCACATCCTAGTTTGAAGAATGAAGGTGTGATTGGCATTAAAGAGTCTTTAAGCAAAGAAGATACTAAATCTAAAAGAATAACACATCTAGTGTCACTCTAGACTTCACAACAATTATATATATATATATATATATAAACCTGACAAGTGCATATTAAAATGCATAATTATCATAAGTAAATAGCATAAACTAAAACATAATTTCTACGCAAATAAACTTATGTGTGAAATAATTGAAATGGGAAAATGGTTCGTGGAAGCCACAGTTTATAAACCAAAAGGGAACAAAACATGATTGGGCTTACAGGTTCATTTAACCAACCCAATTGCTACAAACTAGTTGAATTGGACACCTCGCTCTGGAACTATACTTGTTTCTCTATCCTATAGTGATTCCAATTGACCATGAGTTTTATGTTCAGTCATAATTCTCCTTAATGCTACAACATTTCAATGTTGCAGAGTGCATTTTCTTCTATTCTTCTTTCATGTTTTCTTGTCTCTCTCTATCCCTTCTATTTTTCCCCAACTTCTATTTTTCCCCAAGTTCTTGGTCCTCCTTTCCCAAAGGTTCCACCAACCTTGCATGTCCTTGTCACATGTTTACAACACTTGTCCAATTTTTACATCAACTTCTTAACCTCATTTTTAACTTCAAAAATAGATATAAGGAATGAATTAGGGAAAGAATGGGTTTAATAAAGTTGTAAGGTAAGAATAGTTAAATATGAACATACTTCACAACTTTTAGGCTATATGACACCACCCCCTCACTAACCTAGGTAAATACATGTGTTCGCGCGTGTTGGTTGTGCCACTTCCATCTTAAAGTTAAAATTAACAAAACAATTGCAACATGAGTACTTTCTTACAAGCACTCGTAGTCTTTTACAAAATTACATTAACAAAATAATGGGGTTTCAAACCAAGGTTGTTATAGAGATAGTGGTAAAGAAACATGTTAATAAATAAAAAAATGTTCTTCAACAAGGAGTTATCAAGCGAAGAGAATGATGAAATTTTTGGATGTGTAAATTTATTCTGGACTTGTAAGAAAAATAAGATTTAAAAGAAAATCACTCAAAAAATTAGATCCTTCTTTGATTAAAATATATCTATATTAATTTTAAATAAAAACAACTACTACAACTAAAAAACACTAAATCATAAAAACAAAATAAATTTAAACATCATTTTATAAATACCAGCAAATGCTTGTTTATGGTTTTAGCTTATCTAATATATGTTGTTTTATATATATGCAATCCTAAATAATTTGAATTTAATTTAGGACGATATGTTATTTTTAATAATGTTTTAGTATATTTTATAAAAAAAAACTGTCAATTCTAGGATGAGCTTCTAGGACGAGCACCTAAAGAGTTACACATCTCTCCCCTACTAAGTTGTACAATGCACCTCTTCCATGCAATAAACAATTTACAAACTTCTTTTACATATAATAATTAATTAAATAAAAATTTATGTAATATTTTATATTTCATTTACCTATTAATAACATATTTGACTAACATCCTATAAAATTTGGGACAACTCAATATTATTACTTGATATCATTTTAAAGAGAGAGTGGCACAATAATTCTACTTTAATTGTCTAATTGTCTCAATGTTCTCTAGAAACTCCTTTTCTGCTATTTCTCTTGGAATTATTTAACTAGGGGACGATTTTTCTCTTATTTTTGGTTGGTTTTTACCTCTTTCTAGCTATGAATCTTCACGGATTTTTCAAAACATGCAAAAACATTGCTAGATTTTATAGAATGTGGATGCTTGGCATTTTAGTGTCACCTGATTTCATTTCTGCACTTAAAATCACCCAATAAACAATAAAAATTACAAAATTTTGTAAATTAAATTCACCAAATTCGAACAGCTAGAAAATCTAAATCATGCCCTATTTAGACAAATCCATTTCTCTTTGTCAATTTGCATTTTCATCCCTGATCTATGGAGGTCCTCGGCTGATCCCTGCTAAATTTTCCTTCCATTCATCTGTCATTTTTCTCATATACTCTTCAGACATCTGGGACCTCCTTTTTTCCCATTCCTCTTTGTTTTTTTTCATTTTCATCCATGCTGTATCGAGATCCTCATCCGAACTCTGCGACCTCTTTTTCTATAATTCCTCCATCTTTTTGAGCCACTCCTCCCACTTTCTCTTGCATTCCTCTGTCTCTTTCTAGCTATCCTCCCTCTCTCTCTGCCATTCCTCCCTCTTCCTTTGCAATTCTTCCCTATTTTTCTGCCATTCCTCCCTCTTCCTCTGCCATTCTGCCAGTCTTCTAGCTCTAATATTCAAAAGACCGCACCACACTCCTTAATCATACATTGCTCTCTTGCACTCGTCCAAAAGTACCTCGAAGGCTTCTATAACTAATTCAAACACTTCCTCCACTCCAACGGATGGGTTCTTATCAGGATGAACATTTAGCACTATTTTTCCATACTGTTTCTTAATCACCTTATCTTCAGCATGTGGATCAACCTGCAAGATCCTGTAATAGTCCCTCCTCTTTCCACTGTAATCCTTAGGATTATCCGCTATGGCCAAAAGGACGTCTATGTTAGTTTTTCAACATTAAGCTAGCATTAATAGGATCTTTAACAGAGAGAATAACAAGTACAACAATCAAACACAAGAGACAATGAACACATTGTTTTTCCTTGGAGAAACCATAAAGGAGAAAACCCCACCACTTCCTCAGAGATATAATCAGCAACAAAACCGTAAAAGCCCCAAAACAGTAAGTGATCTCCCGATGGCAATAATCTTCTTCTTATCTAGCACCAGTGTCTTCTCCTTCCTCAATTATGCACTACACTTGAGTGTGTATGAGTTGTGTGATAAATAGAGACTCCAGTTCTCTATTTATACTAATCCCGACATGACTAAAACCATACCAGGGCCGACCTCTACTAGGAGAGTCTAATAACCCTAGTGCCCTGGAACTGCGGGGACTTTAACCCTTAGACAATCGGAGGGTTACCGACTATGACTTGTTTACATTATTGATTCTCCTGATCAGAACATTGGGGCATGACAACATGACTCAATTACATTATAGATACATCTCGGAATAAACATCGGGTTACAATACATAATATACATAGATGAATACATTTTGAAGTTACAAATACATCAACACTCCCTCTTAACTAGGAAGGTATTCTTTCGACATAATTTTCAGCACTGGTCTTCTTCTTTGTATCAACTGGATCATCTCGTCATCTGCATCTCAAGTCTTCTGATTCTTCAAGTCATCTTCATATTCAAGTCATCTTCATTCTTTGAATATGGATCATCTCTCGATCTGGATCATCATGGGACATCATCACTGGATCTGGATCATCTCTTGATCTAGATCATCATAGGTCATCATCACTCGATTTGGATCATCACCGGTGGATCATCATCACCAGATCTTGATCATCACTCGATCTGGATCATCACTGGCTATCATCACTAGATCTCGATCATCACTCGATCTGGATCATCACTAGTGTTATCTCAAGATTCTTATCGTCATAGGAAGTTCTATAGAGACAAACCTTTTTCATGCTAGTTGAAGGCCTAGCCATCATGTAGGTCTTCACCCAGCACTTACATCTGACCTACTCATCAGAATGGCATGCCCAGTACTCACATCTGATCATATAGGAACCAATCCTATAATCACATCATAAAGGCCCACCACTCATAGTCACCAGCATGATAGGACATCACATCACTAACATCTGTGAAAAGGATTCAGCACTTACATATGACTTACTCGTCAGAAAGGCACAGTACTCACATCCATCCAGGCTAGAACACATCCTACTCACAATGATGGAAGAGTTATGTACTTCAATCCAGGATGGAACACATCCTACTCACAATGATGGAAGATTTGCTCACTTTCATCGAGGCTGGAACACATCCTGCTCACAATGATGAAAGACTCTCATCTAGGATGGAACACATCATGCTCACAATGATGAAATATTTATGCACTTACATTCATCCAGGCAGGAAGACATCCTGCTCACAGTGATGAAAGGGCTCTGCACTTACATCCATCCAGGAGGGAACACATCCTGCTCACAGTGATGGAAGGGCTTGCACTCACATATGATCTTGTAGGAACCAATCCTACAGTCATATCATAATGGCCCCCAGTCCTCCTTGACTGAGCTACCTGGTAACTGACCAGGTGCCTCCATTCTCCTAGAGAATGGAAGTTGCCCTTATATCCGACCTGCTCATCGAAATGTACAACACTCACATATGACATGGAAGGAACTTAATCAATTAGCCATGACATAATGGTTCATCCCTTACATCTGATCAAGTGGGAACACATCCCTCTATCACATCAGAATGGCTTCTCAGTCCTAGATTGAGTTTTCCCTTACATCTGTCCTACTCGACAGAATGGCTAGCACTCATATCTGACATGGAAGGAAGCAATCCTCTCACCATGACATAATGGCTCAACCCTTACATCTAACCTACTCATCAGAATGGCTATGGATCTGAGCACTCATATCTGACATGGAAGGAACCAATCCTCTCACCATGACAGAATGGCTCAGCCCTTACATATGACCATGGAAGGAACCAATCCTCTCACCATGACAGAATGGCTCAGCCCTTACATATGACCATGGAAGGAACCAATCCTCTCACCATGTCAGAATGGCTATGGGACTCATCACTTTCACTTGGAGGAAATCTCAATCTCGAAAACACCAAGTTTCTCCCAGAAGTACTTGAACTTCACCCTAGCTAATGGCTTTGTCAATACATCAGCTATCTATTCCTCCGTTGCAACATACTGGAGCTTCACTACTCCCCTCTGCACCATATCCTTGATATAGTGGTACTTGATCTCGATATGCTTCGACTTGTCATCGAACACTGGATTCTCTGACAACTTCACGCAACTTTGGTTGTCACAATGTATACAAGTAGCATCCAATTTGAGATCAAATAAATTAGACAGTAGCTTTCATAGACATACTACCTCACAATTCACTGAACAAGCTGTGACATACTCTGCTTCAGCTGTACTCAGTGCCACACAGGATTGCTTCCTACTAAACCAAGAGATCAGACCTGATCCCATACTGAAGAAACACCCTGAAGTGCTCTTCCTATCAATCACACTGCTTGCCCAATCTGAATCAACATAACCCTCTAGGTTAATCTTCTAATTTGCATCGTACTTGAGACCATAATCAACTGTACCCCTCAGGTACCTCAGAACATGCTTTGTAGCAATTAAGTGAACATTTCTTGGATCTGTCAAGAATTGGCTTAAGGTGTTCACATCAAAGCAAATGTCTGGTCTTGTGTTCGTCAGGTACATCAATGACCCAATAATTTGACGATACATCGTAGCATCAACCGAATCTGATGAAACATCACTCAATATCTTTAGGTTCGATGCCATAGGTGTGGCCATAGCCTTGCATTCCATCATCCCAAACCTCTTCAGGATCTCTAAAACATACTTTCCTTATCCAAGGAAGATACCATCTGTACTCTGCCACACCTCCATACCTAGAAAGTAATGCATCATCCCCAATTCCTTCATTTCGAACTCACCAGCAAGCTTTCTCTTCGTATTAGCAATCAACCCATCCGTACCTATCACAAATAGATCATCTACATACAGTAGAAGCATCACTGGGTTGCCATCCTCAACCTTGTAGTAAACGTTGGAATCTGCTTTACACTTGGTAAATCCCAAACTGGATAGAAAGCTCTCAGTTCTGCTGTACCAGGTCCTGGGTGTCTGTTTCAAACCATACAGGGATTTCTTCAATCTACACACATGAGACTCCCTGTCATGTGTCTCAAAGCCGAGTGGTTGTTCTACATACACTTCCTCTTCCACTACACCATTCAAGAAAGTAGTATTGACATCCATCTGGTGTATCTTCCATTTCATCACTGTAGCCAGAGCAAGTACTGATCTGATGGAAGTGTATCTGGCTACAGGTGCAAAGGTTTCTTCATAATCTATTCCTTCTTTCTGAGAGAAACCCCGAGAAACAAATCTTTCCTTATATTTTTCAATGCTACCATCTGCAGCATGCTTGATCTTGTAGATCCATTTGGGAGTTACAACTGACTTCCCTTTTGGTCTTGGGACAACATCCCAAACATCATTCTTCATGATCGATTGATATTCATCGATCATAGCATCCTTCCATTTTTTCCGTTCTGCCGCTTCTTCATAACTGGAAGGTCCTTTATCAATGAAATCACATAGTAAGGATACATACCTGGAGCAGGATCTAGTCCTCTTTCTTTCTCTGTGATTCTCTTTTGGAGATCCATATCTTTTTGCACCTTGGATAAGTTCTCTTACCCAAGTAGGTTTCCTCTTATGAGGATTCTTCTCCAGAGGTGGATCTATAGGTCTTTGTGGTTCTTCAAATTCTCGATCTTCTTCTTGAGCTTCTTCATTCATGGTTGTATCATGAATTTTGGGTTCTTCTGCTTCTGCTTCTTCAGGTTCTTCAGTAGGTCTCTTTTTGTATTTGTTGTAAGCTGTGTCTTCATCAAAAGTAACATCCCTACTAATGCCAATCTTCTTGTATCCTGGGAAATATATTCTGTAAGCCTTCAATCTTTCAGAGTATCCCACAAATACACCATTCTTTCTAGAATGATCTAATTTTGTTCTCTTCTCTTTTGAAATGTGTATGTATATAGGGCAGCCAAATATTCTGAGATGCCTGACTTCTAGTTTCTTGCCGAAGAATACTTCTTGAGGAGTCTTGTTCTTGAGTACTCTATGTGGAGTACGGTTTTGTACATACACCGTTGTTCTAGCAGCTTCAGCCCAAAGATGCATAGGAAGATCTTGATCATGAAGCATGGCTCTTGCAGCTTCCATGATAGTTTTGTTCTTCTATTCCACAATCCCATTCTGTTGTGGATTATAAGGAGTGGACAACTCCCTCTTAATTCCTGATTCTTTGCAATGCTCTTTGAATTCATTCGAAGTGAATTCTTCGTCATTATCTGATCGAAAGGTCTTGATCTTATTTTCAGTATGGTTTTCGATCAAGGCTTTGAATTCCTTGAACTTGCTGAAAACTTCATCTTTGTTCTTCATGAAGTAAATCCATGTCTTCCTAGAAAAATCATCAATAAAAGAAACATAGTATGCATACCCGCTTAGTGAGTTTGATGACATCGGACTACACACATCGGAGTGGATGATTTCTAGTATGCCTTTGGCTTTGCTTTCTCTACTGGGAAATGTCATGTTTGTATTCTTTCCTTTCTCACATCCTTTGCAAATCCCATCATGTTTTGTTTGGAATTATGGAAGACCTTAAACAACTTTACGTGCAATAGGTAGTGCTTTGTAATGCACATGTGCAAGCCTTCTATGCCAAAGCTCATTTGGCTCTACTATGTCATGGACCAAGGCTTGTTCTAGATGGCCCTTCAATTTGTACAATCCTCCTTCTTGTTCTCTAATCACCACTACATCATTGATAGTCTTACCTCTTGGCCACATGATGACTTGACCATCTATGAATGAAACCCTCATTCATTTTGCATCCAATGCTGATATGGAGAGAAGGTTCTTCTTGAGTCCTGGTACAAACAATACTTCTTTCATTGTTAGAGACTTACCGAAGTCTAGTTTATATGAAGATTCCCCACTACCTTTTACTGGATATTGGTAGTCATCTCCTAGCTTCACCTTGTGAGGTGATTCATGTTTTGACAGTCTTACAAAGGATTCCTTGAATCCAGTCATATTTTTTGAAGCCCCACTATCTATAAGCCAATCATCACTACCATGAGTAATGTTACCTGTGAGAGCGGAGATCAGAACATATTCATCCTCGCTTGAATAATCTTCAATTTCATATCTGGATCTCTTCTTGGATGGTTCATCATCCCCTGCAACATGAGCATGATGTCTTCTTTTGTTCCCCTTCTTCTTATGAGAGTGGTTCTTGTTCTTAGGACAGTCTTTTGCAAAGTGTCATATCTCATCACATGTATAACATCTTAATCTAGATGGGTCCTTTCTATTGATATCTCTATGATGAGAATTCTTACCTTTTAAGTGATGAGTTTTTCTTCTGTCTCTCTTGGAGTGAACTGTGAGAGCTTGATATTCACTTCCCATCTTCTCTTCTCAAGCTGCTATCTGAGCTTCTTCTTGAGAGCACTCTTTCCATAGTCTGCTGAACTTGACTAGATTCTTTCTAGCACAGATTCCTTGGATGAAAGAATCCCATGACCTAGGAAGGCCATTCAAAGTAGTCATCACAATCTCTACATTTTTCACTTCTTCATCAATAGCTTCTAATTGTTCCTTGATCTGAGAAACCCTTGTGAAGTAGGACTGGATAGTCTCTCCATTCTGACTCTTCACATTCTTCAGTTGATTCCTCAGAGTCATCTTCTGGTTTATGTTCTTGCCTTCAAACAATTTGGCTAGGGCATCAAACATAGCTTTAGGTGTCTTGAGAGAGGACACCTGTGGGATAAGGTGATCCTTGATAGAATCAGCAATGATCCTCTTTTCCATAACCATATTCTTCTTATGTAATTCCTTTGCCTCATCTCCCTCTGGAATTGGAACATCCTCATGAATGTAGGAGTCTAATTCATTCTCTTCCAGGACCAGGGAGATCCTATACTTCCAGGCTTGGAAGTTATCAACTCCCTCAAGCTTCTCATCAAGCTTGGTATGATGAGACATCTTAAACTGAGAATCTCAAATGGAAATACAAAAGATCTTAGATCTTACCATGTCAAGATGTCATATCTGAAACTTCAGCTGAAATCCTACAGAGTTGGTTTAGGAGCATATTAGGGTTTTTCTTTTTCGGAGTTCTGTCCACCCAAATGCCTTGAAATTTGCCCCTAACTTCGATTTTGGGGAGGAGATCAATCCAGGCCTAGGCTCACTAAAAAATTCCTCTTCTGTGAAAACCCCTAATTTTCGGCAGCAGTGTCAGGTCCAAAACTGAAAAACCTCAAAATTGGATTCTGCTTCGACAAAAAGATGCGCCCTGAGGAGAGTTATTCCACCTTATTTTTGCTGAAAATCTATGGAGGAAGATCCACAAACTAGGAATCCCTAGTTCCCACAACTGCACAGTGTCTTCTTCTCAGGTTAGCTCTGATACCATGTTAGTTTTTCAACATTAAGCTAGCATTATTAGGATCTTTAACTGAGAGAATAACAAGCATAGCTATCAAACACAAGAGACAATGAACACAGTGTTTTTCCTCGTGGAAAGCATAAAGGAGAAAACCCTGCAACTTCCTCAGAGATAGAATCAGCACCAAAACAGTAAAATCCCCAAAATAGTAAGTGATCTCTCGACAGCAGTAATCTTCTTCTTATCTAGCCCCAGTGTCTTCTCTTTTCTCAACTATGCACTACACTTGAGTGTGTATGAGTTGTGTGATAAATAGAGACTCCAGTTCTCTATTTATACTAATCTCGACATGACTAAAACCCTACCAGGGCCGACCTCTACTAGGAGAGTCTAATAACCCTAGTGCCCCAGAACTGCGGGGACTTTAACCCTTAGACAATCGAAGGGTTACCCACTATGACTTGACATGACTTGTTTACATTATTGATTCTTCCGATCGGAACATCAGGGCATGACAACATATCAATTACATTATAGATACATCCCAGAATAAACATCGGGTTACAATACATAAGATACATAGATGAATACATTCCAAAGTTACAAATACATCAACAGTATAGAACTGAGATTAATTGATCAATGCCTTTTAGTTCAGGATACAAATGCCAGGCCTTCACTGCAAGCTTCATTGCACCTGAAACATCATGCCCACTATCAATTTTTTCCTCTGCCAGTTCCTTGGCTTCTGTTGCTAGCTTCCTATCGCTCTCCATCTGAATCAATCTATTGTTAGACTCTTCTCAAATCTACTGTGGTTTTATCTGCCAGCACGGGGACATGAGCTTTCCTAAACGTATAGAGAATGCCTGGCAGGTAGTGTACTACTTCAAGCTCAAAATTTGATGGGTAACTGTAGGTTTAGCTTAGCGGTTTTATAATGAAATCGATTGACTAGACCATCGACTAATGCATCGTGACCTTCTATGATTCGCCGTTGGTCTTGGGAGTTGGCCGACTTTTTAACTTTCTCTTGTGGTGGGAATTCGGTTATTTTTTTCCTTGAATTAAAATTCAAATTGTTTTTTAATTGCAAAAATAGATTTAGCAGTGTCAGAAACTATGGGGAAACCAAATCATGCAAGTTTAATAATAGTTATACAGAATTTCTGGAAATCATTACCATATTTATTTAGAAATATTATCCAAAAAATGGAAAAAAAAACAGTGAAAAAAAGTAGCCTCTTTAAACTACTCTAAAACTAAAAATGGAAAGGTTTTTTTTGAGCTTTGTTTATGATCACTTTTTGGGCTTTGTTTATGATCAATCAGCCCAATTTGGCCATTGTTGATATTTATGCAAGAGTGACCATCACATGGATATAACGTCTTAGACATTAAGGGTGCTTTGTTGTGGTTAATTTTATTTAGATTTAAAACTTATGACCAAATGTATATGACACTTAAATAAAACATTTGAACATACAGCCCAGTATGAGGGAGATCTTGTAACGTTTGTGGATGTAACATTTGTCCATATTATGTCGGGCAAAAATAATATTGCCAAGTATATGAGAGATGTTGTTGTGGAGATGTTGTAACATTTGTCTATATTGTGTCGGCTATTAATATGAGGGAGATCTTGTAACGTTTGTCTAATCTTGTATGGCGGAGATCTTGTAAAGTTTGTCTATATTATGTCGGCTATTAATATGAGGGAGATCTTGTAAAGTTTGTCTAATGTCTAATAATAATTTGTAACCTTTGTAACAAAAGAAAAATAATTTTGTATCAATTATACCATTGAACTGTGGATTTCTAAAAAAAAAAATACCACGAAATTACTTCAGCACACCAGGAGGAAGTAAATTAAAAAACGCAACACACAAGCTGAAGTTCTAATCAAGGATCACCTTATGTAATATCACAATTTGGTTAAATATTGCAAACTCATGAATTAGATAGCAATGGACCTCCTGGTTCGCTCCAGTTGAGATCCTAGTACCTACATTGGTTTTAGGAAGGACATTAAATAAAGAACACTACTCCACCTGGATGCGCGTGACATGGATTTACACGTGGGAGGCTCTAATGAGATGGGCCTCCCGGTTGACCTGGGAACCCACCTGGAAAGCTCCAGCAGGACGGACATGGCCTCAGCAGGATGCCACAACTCCACACAACCGAATGCATATGGCCATTAAACACGAGAGGGTACATGGTTGTCTCAAGTACCACAGATTAGATAGCGCCATAATCCCGCAACTGGTTGGAGTTAATTCACCACCCTAGAACGTTGAAGGATGTGCCAATAGGTGTATGTTTCGGTGGGGGTGCTCTCTGGCTCATTTTCCCTGGGTTCACCTTCTGCTCCATGCTTTGCACACCCCTGTTCACTCGGACCTTAGCTTTGTACCTCGCACTCCCAACTCCCCGCTCCTTTGCGCTGACTCCAGGATCTCTACTCTACCACTCTTCTTCCCGGCTCTTCTGCACTCTCTTCTCTAGGTCCCAAACATGTCATGAAGGTAGAGAAGTGTTCCATGTAGAGGCCGTGTCAGGAGAGGTGCATAAAATGAACACCTTGTTTTGCTCACTGCCCTCGTGAGTGGAGAAGGCTATGACAAAGAAATTCCTGATCACGTTCATCAAATTGTGAATGATTGGGAGGATGAAATTACAGTGGCTGTAAATCCTGTAGGGCGCTCAGTGAACCAGCACTGGCATTAGTGGGTAATAAAAAATATGCTTATTAGGCTCATCCTTCGTTTTAATTCTCAGCCCCTAGTTCTGGTTCCACTAAATGTTCCCACTCCTTAGGCTCCCATTGCTCCCCCGGTGCCTAATGTCCCTCACATCCCTCCTCCTCTCCCTCCACCCCCTCATCCTACCTTGGATAACTCCCTGGTCACCCCTGCTCCATTTTCCACCCCGAATTCCTCCACCCCCTCCCTTGCCATCCCCATGGACTATGAACCTCCAGCCCCCCCCACTCTGGGCCGTATAAAATCCTGGTCTGCGGAGAAAAGCACCCCCACGCACGCCCCTGCAAAAAAGAATTCGCCCCTGCCCATAAAGAAATCTTCTGCAGGTGAAGAGGATGAGGATGAGGATGCCTCTCACAACAGTGAAGACGCTAGCTCTCCAAGTGAGGACTTGTCGAAAGATGGAGACGACAGCTCTGCTCCACCACCTTTCTGTTTCGGTTGCCCCATTGATGAGGAACCATACAACAAACCTTAGTCAGGTTCTCTGCTTTGTTTTTATTTCTAGTAAATCCAAGAACAATACGGGTGTACCAATCCCGAACTCAGTATGTCTGATTTTTTCAGTTTACAATTGTTCTCAATTTACTATTAATCTTTTTGAGACTTCTTTTCCCTTTAATAGGGAGGATCAAGCAGCATCTTTTTGGAATTGTTTTCTCTCTTGGAGGGAGGTTCAAGCTCCATCATGTTTGGTTCTACCTACCAGTTATGCTGGGCAGGTCTGTTTCCATGATCTGTAACATTTTTTGTTACTCTATCTCTTTATATCAATAAAATAGTCCTTTAATTTACAAAAAAAATAAAGAACACTACTCCTTTAATTAAGAGAAAATCTAGCTGAAATAAAACTTTTTTTAGGATTTGTGGACAATGATGGACATACCCTCTGTGAGCTTCCCAATTCAAAGTCTCTAACATGTTGTCTATGCCGCCATATTTAATTTCAATGATATTTCCTCGGGGTTTCAATAACGTGTAACAATACCATCGTCCAAAACTACCTGTAAAAAACCAAACAAAATCTCTGCTTCAAAATACCACCAAAATTCAATGAAATAAATGTAAAAGAAGATCAGATCATCAATGTAAGAGATGTAGTGAATTACGTGGCTATCGTAAATACTCAAATACAAATTGCTTGGTTCCATCTTCAACCGAATATAACTTCAGTTATGAAAACTGTAAAATACCAATATAAAGATGGAGTTATCTTCAAATCGATACATGACATGAAAAAATTATGTTTTCCAATAGTGTTCCATGCTTGACTCGATGGAGTTATGTTTTCCAATGACATTCCATTCTTGATTCGATGACGAATTTTAACGGTTTAATGGCTCAGTATTCTCGTGTGGTTTGGAATTTAACGTTATAGTGCAATTTTTGTCTGAACCGTTACAGATTACACTACATTGCAGGTTTTTATAAGCTACAAATATCAGAAGTACAACAAATCATTATAGATTAGACAACATTGCAAAATGTTAGCTGCATAACAAATGAAAGCATATACAAAAAAATATTTTGAAGAAAATATGCTCCTTACTTTTGCATCTTGGACAAATATGTATTCCATCTCCCTCTAAGTTGAATTAATATATGAGCTGGATTCTGTAACAACTTTCCTATAAGATTGAGGCGTGATATATGGGAAAGAAAAGGATTGATATGGATGTATACTTACGCTATAATTTCTTCCAACCCACTTGTTAACACCCAAAAATGGTTAACTACCTCATCTACCTCACCACATGGCTCATTTGTCCATTTGCCTACCATGTTTCTCTGAAAATCCCATTAAAATACCTCCAAAAGGCCTAAAATGCCTCCAAAAGGCCAAAAAACCCCTTTTTCCTCCAAAAATAACCAAAATTCCTCTAAAAATAGCAAAAATCCCCAAAAGGGAAGAAAAGGAATAAAAAATAATGAGGAAAAAGGAGGAAAACCCTAAAACAGCAGAAACCCTAAACAAGCTGCCCTAAACCACATGGTTTCCAAAAACCATGGGCTAGCATTCCACCACTAAAAAACTATAAATAAGTGGTGGAGACCCCTCATTTCATATCCACAGTCATAAGCACCCTTACTCTGCCAAAACACCTCGTGAAACCCTAGCTTACCATCAAGCTATTTTCACCTTTGAGAACCCTTTTGGCCTATTTTCCACCATCGGAGAAGGAGAAGGAGCAGCTTGGAGCTCGGAACCACCGACATCGGATCAGCGCAACGGACTCCACCAACCTCCTCATTGGAGGTAATCTTAATCAAAACACCATTACACATTTATTTGCTGTTCTTATTTCATGTTATTTACGTTTACTGCTTTAGCTTAGTTTTTATTTCAGTCTATTTTTATTTACTTCATTGAACTGCTACTAAGGATTTCAGATTCCTTAGTAGGTGCTCATCAGCACAAGCTAGGGTGAAAACCCTAGCTACAGTTTTGGCGACTCCGCTGTTTCTTTTTACTGTTATTTTTCCGTACTGTACTTTCGGCTGTCGTTTTCGGCCGCCGGAAACCGCATTTTTTCTTTCCGCAACCGCGACCCGATCGCACTTTTCAGGCCCCAACCCGCGACCAGTTCGTCACTGTCAGCCTTGTTTACTGCGATCCAATCGCGCATTTCAGGCCCCAATCCGCGACCAGGTCGCCGCTGTCATACTTGTTTACTGCGCCCCGATCGCACATTTTAGGCCCTAATCCACGACCAAATCGCCGCTGTCAGCCTTGTTTACTGCGCTCCGACCGCGCATTTCAAGCCCTAACCCGCGACCAGTTCGCCGCTGTCAGCCTCTTTTACTGTGCCCCGACCGCATTTTTTCCGCCCACAGTCGTGATCAGACCACGCCTGTTCATTACACAGGTGCGCTCCGACCGCCGCTATCAGCCCAAAACCCTCGACCTAGACCGCGCCTGTTTCCTTTAAACCCGCGATCTGCGCGCGACTGTTGCCTTCCAACCCGCGGTCCGCGAACATTTTTTGCCCTTGTTGCTGCGCCGAAACCCAGCTACTTTGCCTCCCTTTTTCCTGCACTTGCACAGCCACCTGTCCCACTTGCAGCTATACAGCCTTTTCTGTCCTTTATTTACAGCATTGTTTAGAAAATTTTTAGCATTGTTGATTTCAAAAAAGAAAAAAAAAGGGAAAAAGGGGTTTGCAAAGTTTTCAAAGTTTTTCAAAGTTTTCCAAAGTTTTGTCATACATTA